>CM035167.1:54852195-54970560 GCA_020205615.1 Panax quinquefolius | reverse complement strand
TATTGTTGATAATGTATTATTTGTTGGTGAAGAATGGAGGGGCGCTTTCGCCATGTGAATCCATGGTCCTCCCAAGAGCAGGTTGTATCCTGAATTTATCTTGAGCACATGGAAGGATACGCAGAATGTATGAGGACAAATTTCGATTGGCAGATCAATTACTCCGACCGAATTATGGCGGGCTCCATCAAAAGCTTTGATGATAGTATGGCTACTCCGAATTCTGTTGAGATTGATATTCATCTTCACCAAGGTAGCATATGGACAGATATTTAGAGATGAACCTCCATCTATCAAGACTCCAGCTAGCATGTATCCAGAGGATAAGACCGCATGTGTAATGGCTTGCAATGACCGGTCCCTTCGGGTGGTATGTCATCATCAGTGAAGGATATCACATTATTGTTGAAAATGTGATCAACCAGATATTGAAATTTTTCTGTATCAACTGATGTCAGTAAATAGGCTTCTTCTAAAACCTTCAACAAGACCCTCTGGTGATCCTCGGAAGTTAGGACCAAGTCCAAAATTTATATTTGTTGTGGAGCTTCTTTTAAGCTTAAAACCACCTTAGCTTCGTGATGACCTATAGTGCAGAGGAATTTTTCAATTTTCTCCATGGGTATTTTCCCCTTTGATTTGGTGATGGACTTCATCACCCATGGGGGAAGATACAGTGGATTTTCCTTCGACACTATAGCAGTTATATGTGAGGTGGATCCTTCACTTTCTCCATAATTCTACAAAACTTTGCGCAAGCTAACAATGGGATATTGTGCTCTGCGCGACAAGTTGATTGGCTCGAGAGCGGCCACTTTCAAAGGATTGTTGCTTCCCTTGAGTTGAATTGTTGGTATTGTGAGTAATGTGTTAATCCCATCAGTTTCAGGGGATATGAATGCTACCACACTCTTCCACTTAGTAGGACCTGAATTCTCACTTGCACGTAACACAGTATCATCGTCCGCTAGGCGCAGGACACCACTGTCGATTATATTTTGAATAAGGTGGCGGAGTGCAGCAAGATTCTTCTTTGTGGCCATGAGACTGCCAGATCGGGAGTGATATTGGCATACTCCATCAGAGTTGTACCGTCCTAAACAGGGGTTGATTGGAGGTAGAAGGGAACTTATCCTTCCTTCATTGATTAACATATGAAGGATTTCTTCCGTAGGTTGGCCCAAATAGGTGAATTCCCTCTTGTTGGAAAAATCCCAACGGGCCTTGGCATTTGCTCTCTTTGTCACTTTGTCTTCCAGCATTTCATTTTCTAAAAGTGACGAGGAATATTCATGACAAGAGGTAGGAGGCGGCATGCTCTGGTGATTAATTGGACGTGTCACTTGATCTTCGATAAGTCACCGCCCGCCTGATCGCTTCAATTTGCTTGCCTAAAGCTTTTATCTTTCGTTCCATTGTGAACTGGAACTTGGCATAATCCCATTTGTCATCACCGTCTTTGAGGGTCTGGGATGATTCACTGCTAAAATTGGAACTCTATCCGTTGCTCCAATTGATCATGTTAACCTCTTTTTCTTTGTGTTGAGGAAGAGGTTTGTTTTGAACATGAAGCTGATCTGGTTTGGTGACCACGATCTCCACATTGTCTATCAGGTCCTGGATCTTGTGTTTCAAGACCCAACAATCCTGAGTATCATGTCTAGGTGCCCCGGCATGAAAAGCACATTTCTGAGCAACATTGAAACCTCGTCCATTAGGGCTGGCTGGTGGAAGAAGATGTGTGATTTTCTTCTGTGCTGTTAGAGGAGTTAGAATGTTCTCGAGGGTATCCCCTAAGGGTGTAAACACTCGAGGGCATTTGACTTCTCCACCTTTGGTATTGGAGGGTTCGTAGACTGTGCTTGAAAGGGAGTGTAGTTTCTCCTTTGAATAGGCATGTTCTGATTGCCTTTTTGACCCTGTAGTATCAGGGAAACATCTTCCTCTTTCTTTTTATGGACCCTCCAGGGGTTGTTCCCATAATTTCCAGATTGGATGCGATCAGCAACAGCTTTGAGTTCAGCTAGGTCTTGAATTTTCCCGGACTTCAATCCCATCTTAGCCATCTCCCCATGTTTGACCATTTCAGAAAATGGTTTGTCGATGCTGGCTAAAACTCTCTCATAGAAAGGACCTTCTTGTATGTCTATGAAAGTCATGACCATCTCTGATTCTATCATGGGAGGACTAACTTGGGCAGCCAGGTATCTCCACCTTTGAGCATACTCTCTGAAAGACTCGTTAGACTATTTCTTGATATTGGTAATTTGATACCGATCAGGAGCCATCTGAGTTTGAAAGCTGTATTGAGTGAGGAAAGCATGTGCTAGCTCTTCCCAGCTATGGATCTTTGAATTGTCTAATCTTGTGTACCACGACCGGGCTTCTCCAGTTAGACTTTTCTGGAACAATTGCATTCTAAGATTTTCGTCCTCTGCATAAGATCCAAGTTCTCCAATAAACACCTTTAAATGTGTGTAAGGATCTCCTAACCCGTCATATTTTTCAAAGTCAGGAGTTTTAAATTTTTCTGGATAATGAACACCAGGAAAAATACACAGATCAGAATATGAAACACTCCCGTGTGTTCCAATTCCTTTGATAGTACGAAGGGTCTCTTCCATTTGGAGGACTTTCTTTTTGATGTCACCAGTGTCTGGATCTTCAGTGGGATGGGTAGCATCATGAGTCTTGTTGGTCGGATCCAACTGCAGTTCAGGTATTGTAATGACCTGGATTCCCCCTTGTGTGGAGAATTCAGCATGTACGGGTATTTTTTGACCCTGAGTAGACTGGTGTAATTCTTTGAGTAGAACAGCCAAATCTGTAATTTGTTTGCTTAATTCATCGAATTCTTTGCAAGAAACTGGATTAAGTTCAGTCTGGTCGGATGACGACATGATTGACTGTAGGCTTGTTGCCTTTTTGGACTTTGAACGGGTAGTAGGTCCGATTGGTTCCCTGCGAAAGACTTGCATAGTTTAGTCTTTAGGGAATGTGTATAATAACATGCTATGTGATGTGTCCATTTTAGGAATTTTATCCTGCAAAACGGATGTCAGCTGTTTGTAGCATGTTTAAAATATGTATGTGTACACATTTCTTCATATTTCTCATTACATGGAGATATATATGGAATGTAATTACAAGTAATTGTGTTTACAAGTAATTGAAATGAGAGAGCATGAAGAGACTTTCCTCCGTTTTGGGTTTATCAGAGGCTAACCTATCTTAGGTTACTCTCAGGACTTTTGGCATGAAGGTTCCCAAATCATCGCAATCTACTTGACGGGAAGTTAATCCAGGTCTTTTTCAACTAGAAGCGAATTTGGGTGGTGCCTTTCTGAGCCTCGGAGAATTAGTCTTCTCACGAGTCCATTAATCAAAACAAGACGGGATAGCCTCTGGTGGAGGGACCACACAACATACATTCACATACATCGCGTCTCACCGTATGAAAAATGATGACATGTGCGAAGCACTAATATCACAAGCAGATATGGTGCGAAGCACTAATATAACAAGCAGTTATGGTGTGAAGCACTAAGTGCAATAAGGAAATGCATTCGTACACATTCATCAAAATGTAAATGAAACATCCACACACAAGCAGATAATAGTTTTGAAAAGATTGTAATAGCGGCTTAAGTCCTCTTACTGGTGTCCCCAGCAAAGTCGCCACATGTCGACGTCGGGATTTTTAGATGTCCCTTTCCATTACTTGTTCTTTGGTGTTCTCATTTTAGGTGAGATTTGTTTGAAAAAACAAGTGAAAAAGGTCCGACATGTATAATGTTGACGATGGACTGTTAAGAGTCGCCAGTTGGTTTTTTAAATGGTTGTACCAGCACAATCGAGAAAAGGTTTGCATATTGACCCAGTGATGTGACACTGCTAAACGGGTCAGTGAAACCAAGATTCATTAAGGTCCGGGGACTTGGTTATGCAGGGAAGGTGTTGGGCACCCCCCGACATCCGCCTCTTTTCAAGAAACTATTATCTGAATGTGTATGTGTGTGAGTCAATGTGCTGTAAATATGAAGTAGTGCGAGGCCTCGTTCGCACCTATATACACAGGGTTTGAATTTATGTAAAAATTCAATTTTAAGCAAGATATGGCAATGACATTTTATAAAAGTGGTTTTTCAAACCCTGATGCTCAATAGTAATTGAGACCTTTTACACTCCCATTTTATCAAGTGTTCGACTGGATTGATTTTATTTGACAGATGCGAGGCATCCATACGAAAATAATGTACAAAATAATGCCGACTTCGTCGTGGGTATGGAAACCATCTAAGGAAATTCAGACATCGCAGAATAATTTACAAGCTGCTTACAGCTGAAAATGTCCATCACGGGAACCGAATCTAGATCCAATAGGCTGAATCTGTGATCACATGATTCCTAAAGCGCCTGAGATACCGTAATTTGTATGAAAGCAATAAGCGGTATATATATAAAATCTATAAATATATATATCTGAGACGGGATCACCAACCACGAAGCACCTCCATGGGGGATCAAAATGTAAATAAAGTCGTAAAAAGCTATCAACCATAGCATGGAGGAAACTCTAAAGCGGGACAAAACATAAATAAAAGTCGTATAAAGCGATCAAGCTGCTTCTAAGTAAACTCAAAGCCGAGGACATAATGTAAATAAAGTTTAGAAGCGATCAACCACCACTTAAGTAAACTCCGGGTGTGGGACGAATATATATATATATATATATATATATAAGCGATAAACGCATGCGGATGATAAAATCGAGCTCATCGAGCAGAGTTCGACAACGATTCATATATATAAACATATATATATAGAAGAAAGTAAACGCACCGGATGTAAAATCTAAAGCTCATCAAACAGAGAGTTCGACAACAGTTCATATATATATATATATATATATATATATATATATATATATATATAAAAGCGAGTAAACGCTCCGCATCAAGTCTCAGGCTCATCGAACAAAGTTCGACACACGATTAATATATATAAATGTATATATATATATTAAAGCGAAACGCTCGGGCATCAAAGTCTCAGGCTCATCGAACAAAGTTCGACAAACAGATTAATATATATAAATGTATATATATATATATATATATATATATATATATATATTAAAGCGATAAGCGATCCACAAAAGTTCAGGCTCATCAAACAAAGTTTGACTTACGATTAATATATATAAATGTATATATATATTAAGGCATTAAACGCTCGCATCAAAGTCTAGGCTCAATCGAGGCATAACTTGATAATGTTAGTAATATATATAAATATATATATATATATATATATATACACAAGTGAAACAAAACCACTGGACCGAAGTCAAAGGCAAATCTGTAATACACGACTCTCAACGTGAAGAAGGGTGTGTGCAGAGATGAAGAGAAAGACTCTAAAGTGTGTGAGAAGGCTTACACGGTTGACTTCTAAAGAAGACTTCTATATCTTTAGATTGGGTAAACACTGGCTTTTGTAGGTACAAAAGGGCTATATATGAGCTCACAGGTGTTTAAAATGAGAAAGTACACTGCATGGGGTAAGTACAGAGCAAATTGGGCAGGGCTTCCTTGCCGTTTTCTCTTGTAAAATGGGCCGCAGGTGTACCAGAGGCAACCCGGGTGGGCCCGGGTTTTTTGGGTTACGTCGTCTCAAAGTACGTGCATTCGGATACTGTAATGTCCACTCGAACTATAAGAACTGCAATTCGGGCATCCGTTTGAGGTATACAGGACCTATTTCGGACTGCCGTTGTTGAGAGTTGTACGATGGCATGGGATTAGAGTTTGTATGAAGTCATTGAAGATTGGATGATGCCCTCCGGTCTTCAAGATTCAACTTTCATCTGTCACCCCGCACAATAGTCACTCGGGATTGGTTAGTCTTATGGGACATCGTTGCGTAGAGATATTGAGACGACGTGGCGTGGCATCGCATTGGCTAGATGACGATGTTGCCCCTCACCGGTGTTATTGACGGATTGGGCTGATAAAGAAGACGTTGCTCAAACTTTGCTGAGATTGGACTGCTACAATTGTTGAAGGTCCTTATTGTCATCTTTGAGGTGTGCATGTCTTCCCGATGTTATCGCTGGGTTGGTACAGTGTATCTCATTGTGAGCGCCGAGATTGAATTTGGTCGCATTTGAAACAAGCATTTCTTGGGTTATCGCCAAAACTGCCTTCCTTGGGGTTATTACCAAGGTTGGTGGCTATTCCCATGGTTGGGACTGAGACTGGATACCTCGAGGTTATCTCCGAGATTAATCGGTCTTCTCTGGTGTGTGTTCTGGTATTGGATCTGCACGCCTCGGGGTTATCTCCGAGGTTGGAATTATTACTCCTAGAGTGTGATCCGGGGTTGATGCTGAACTTCTGGTAGTATCCGGTATGGATATGAATTGTCTTTCAGGGTTCCTCTAAAAAGATTTAATCTGTCCTCCCGATGTTAGTGAGCGATGTAGAGTGAGAAAATTTCAAGTGTCTACAATCCTACATACATGTATTATATACAAACATTTCAGCACAATGCATAAAACTAGGTGCAACCCCTAAAAATTGTTCATCTCAGTATTTAGAGTACAAGTCCGCACCAAAGTCCGTTTGGTTTGGATACACTTAAAGGTAATTTGGAGTTCAACGGACATCAACTAAGGATTAGTTGAATAAAAGATAATAACACTATGTTATTGAATGATCATAACTGAATAAACATTTTGTTCTAAGTTCATGCTTTAGGAATAATCTAATAGCATAACAATTGAATAATCTATCATACCTTGCTTTGAACAACATTAAGCTAAGGTTACAACTTAGAATTTAATATCAAGCATGCATAACAAAAATAATTTGAACGATAAACTGATTCAACAGAATAAAGGTACTAGCCTGCTGATATAACAAGTTTAGAGTTAAGAAAACTTGCATAACCATAATAACTATCTCCACGAAAGTGTGGAGATGGAAAGCTTGTATCATCATGAATAACTAGATACAATCAAGTTTTTTAATGAAAATACTTTACTCAATAAAGTATAGAATTATGAAATTTGCATAACGACGATTTATGATTTAGAAAAACTTGCTCAACTATTAATAAAGTAGAGTTAGTGAACTTGCATGACAATAAATCATTAAACAAGAGATTAGAAATAGAGAATTTGCATAAGTATAACATAACAGTGAAAAGTAACCTAGCTAAATAACAAAGTAGCAAAGGTTAGGGAACTTGCCTCGTGCGTAGGTTAATCAATCACTACTCACGTTCACCCCAAGTCCTACACATACCATATGTATTGATAATACACATTAGTTACACTAACATTACCTTCATGAGTTGCTTTCTTACTTTTAGTATAGCTACTAACTAAGTGTAAGTTTAAATAACATTGCATCTTTTCATGAACATTACTTTATAGTTTTTTTACAACTACTTAAGTGATCATGTCATTGCTCCACATACACATTAACAACTTGATACAACATCCTATTATATGTCCAACATGTTATCATTAGGTTATACTAATACTCAAAGAATTGCACTTGCATTCGCGCATCCTGACGCCCTCCGATTGGCTCTAAATACACAACAGTTCTAAAGATGGCCATTTTGACCCTTCATAACGATTTCAAATTGAAAACCTTAAAGGATAAAAGTTATAGGCCTATTCGTCCTCTTTCCAAATCATTTTCAATCACCTCAATCGGAGTTCGTATGAAAACGTTATGGTAATTTTACTATAGGAGGTCAAAATTGTCTGACCCATACAACTTTTCCAGTGCTAGGGCGCGAGACAGTGGCGCTGGGGCGCGAATTCCAGCGCCAGGGCACGAATTCCAACGTTGGGGCGCGGACTTCTGGCCTTTTTTTGGCGCTGAGGCGCGAGACTTGACGTTGGAGCGTGGATTTTGGCGCTGGGGCGCCGAAACTCACAGAACCAAACCAGAAAAATAGAACAAAGCTACTGTCTAACTATTTAACAGCAATTGACACCCATTAACATGTATAACTTCACGTAAATTACACATAAAAGTTATGAAGCATTTGTGTACAATTTTACACAACTAAACAACAATATCAGATAACTAATTCTTTGAAAATACTGTTTTTCTTTGAAACCAAAATTTTAAAACTCTATTGTTAATATCTAAAATACAGTGAACGTAAATCCAAAATTATAACCAACATAATACTTTTGGAATACTAGCATACCAACATATAGTCCAATTAACATATACAAAGTTTAATTCACGTATTAGTTCACAATTTGTATAACCACATACCAATTTTGTTATTTTGCAAACATACGTTCATACATGTTTTTCACTGTAAAACCAAGTTCATACCCTGCAGCATTAATTTAGCATACAATCTTTATCTAACACTAGCTCTATGAAACATAACATCATATAATTCAATTTTATAACGGAAATTACATAAATTAGAAATTCTCAGCAATTATAAAACTCATGAACATAGAAACTCAAACTCACATCGTTTATACAAACACACACACACACACACACACACACACACACACACATATATATATATATATACATATACTAGGGTTATGCTCCTACCTTTTTGTTGCTTAAGAACTTGTTGTTAACAGCAGACAATTCTTTCACAAACCTTCCTCAAGTTCTGATGATTTTCTCTCAACTCACAGAGAGCTCTTTTATTTCTTTTGTTTACTCTGTAAACTTTTCTCAGGTTTAAGCCAAAACAATATACTTAACTAAAACCAACGTACGTCTTTTCAAAAGTTTTAAACTGACGCTCAACTAATGACCGTATTGAATTAGCAGTTACCAAATTAATATATATATATTATTTATATTTTATTTAATTAATTAGTAATTTAAATTCAAAAGAAATCCAAAATCCATAAGGCTTTGTTTGGCAAACTATTTAAAATAAAATAATTTATATCCTTAAGCTTTGTTTGGGTAAAACTAAATTAAACTACTTTAATTTATTTTAATAACTCTTTATCACATAGTTATTTGTCACACTTTATGTAATAACAATTTATTAAATAAATCACTCAATCACATAACTCAATCCACATAACACATTAATTATTTAATAAATAAATAATTAACTAAATCAAATCAATCAAATTGAACAATTATTTATCCAATAATAAACACATCCAATAAATATTTATATAAATCAATAAATATTTATAATTTACATTAAAAAAAACTGGAATGTTACATCATTCCCCTCTTATAAGGATTCTGTCCCCAAAATCACAACTCAACCAACACATTCGTTACATTCTTCCCTACTTACAAAGATTCTGTCCCCAGAATCGAAGACATAGATTAAACAAATAACTCAGGGTACTCTTTCAATATTTTCTCTTTGAGTTCCCACGTAGCTTCTTCAGCATTGTGGTTCCTCCATATCACCTTCATAGAAGGTATCACTTTATTCTCGAGCACTTGTTCTTTCTCGTCGACTATCCGGATAGAATCTCTCTTCATAAGACAAATCTTTCTCGAATCGTAATGGTTCAGTACTTTCGATCACGTGTTTGTAAATCGGGTTTATACGATCATAATATTCAAAATATGAAAAACATTGTGAATGTTTTCCAACTCGGAGGTAGAGCTACTTCGTAAGCTACCTTCTCCAACTCTTCGCAAAGACTTCAAAGGGTCCAATAAACCTCGGCCGAGCTTTCCTTTCATCAAAATGAATTTTCCCCTTCCAAGGAGAAACTTTGAGGAATACGAAAGTTCCTATGTCGAATGCACGATCTTGTCTGTGTTGATCAGTATACTTCTTATGTCGGTCTTGAGCTGCTATCAATCTTGTCCTGATGATTTTGATAATCTCAAAGTAGCTTTGTTGTACTAGTTCTGGTCCTAGCAGTTGACGCTCACCGACTTCATCCCAAAGAAGATGGAGTTCTCGCACTTTTCGCCGATAATGCTTCATAAGGTGGCATACCGATACTCGCGTGATAACTATTATTTTAAGCGAATTCCACCAATGGTAATTGTTCTTCCCAACTTCCTTTGAAATCCATGACGACGCTGCTCTCAAAGATATCTTCCAATGTCTGGATCGTTCATTCGCTTTGGCCATCTGTTTATGGATGATAAGCCATACTCATTCGCAATTGAGTTCTCATGCATTCTTGTAGTCTCTTCCAAAAATTTGAAGTGAATCGCGGGTCTCTATCGGACACAATTAACACTGGCACTCCATGTCTCGAAACAATCTCTTTGATGTACAATCTTGCCAATTGATCAAGATTGAACCTAATCTTTATCGGTAAAAAGTGCGCTGATTTCGTCATTCTGTCCACTATCACCCAAATCGCATTGCATCCTCTCTAAGTAGTTGGAAGACCCACCACATAATCCATCGTGATATGCTCCCACTACCATTCCGGTATTTCCAACGGTTGAAGTAATCTGCTGGGTCTTTGATGGCTTTTACTCTTTGACATGTCAAACATTTTGCCACGCATTCTGTAACGTCCCTTTTCATATTTGGCCACCAAAAATGTCGACGTAGATCTTGATACATCTTCGTACTTCCTGGATGAATCGAATATCTTGAGCTATGAGCTTCGGTCAAGATTTCGTCTTTTCACTTCTGGTGTCATTGGAACCTAGATTCTTCCTCGCATCAGTAGTAATCCTCTTGAAGATCGATCCTTGTATTTCAGATCGCTACCATCAACCATATTCTCTTTTATCTTCCCACATTCTTCATCTTGTAATCGAAAGCATTCTTCACCTTGTCCAAAGAAAGTTGGACCCGCTTCTAACCGAAATAGTCATTCGTCGGATTCTGTGGAAATTTGATTTCAAGCTCTAACTTTATCATTCTTTGAAATGAGCTCCTCCCGAGTTATTATCAGCATCAACTTCTCCCGACCTTTCCTGCTTAAAGCATCTGCAACCACATTCGCTTTGCCTGGATGATAAAAGATCTCACAATCATAATCTTTTATTAATTCCATCCACCTTCTCTTGACGCATGTTCAGATCCTTCTGAGTGAAAATATACTTCAGACTTTTGTGGTCTGTGTAGATCTCACATTTCTCTCCATACAGTTAGTGTCTCCATATCTTGAGAGCAAATACTACTGCAGACAATTCCAAATCATGAGTCGGATAACCTTTCTCATAATCCTTCAGTTGTCTTGATGCATAGGCAATAACTTTGTCGTTTTGCATAAGAACACAACCCAATCCTTTGTGTGAGGCATCACTATACAGCAAAAAATTTCCTGTATTATCCGGCAGGGTTAACACAGGTGCCACACTTAGCTTCTTCTTCAAATCTTGGAAGCTCTCTTAACATTTCTCTGTCCAAACGAATTTCACAGCTTTCCATGTCAAATTTGTTAACGGAGTGGCTATCTTGGAAAAATTTTGAATGAATCTTCTATAATAACCGGCCAGTCCCAAGAAACTCCTCACCTCCGAAGGTGTCCTTGGTTGTTCCCAATTTATTACAGCTTCCACTTTCGATGGATCCACTGAAATCCCATCTTTGTCAATCACATGACCCAAAAATTGTACACGATCGAGCCAAAATTCGCACTTAGAGAATTTCGCGTATAGCTTTTCCTTTCTTAGTGTCTCCAATGTCAAACGTAAATGTTCCACGTGTTCTTCTTGAGTTTTGGAATACACCAGAATGTCGTCGATAAATACCACTACGAACTTGTCTAAGAATGGTTTAAATACCCTGTTCATCAAATCCATGAACGCAGTTAGGGCATTTGTTAAACCAAAGACATCACCGTAAACTCGTAATGTCCATAACGAGTTCTGAATGTCATTCTAGGTCTATCCTCCTTTCTTACCTTCAATTGGTGATACCCACTTCTCAAATCTATTTTCAAGAAGTACTTAGCACCCTTCAACTGGTCAAACAAGTCATCTATTCTAGGCAATGGATACCTATTCTTAATAGTGACCTTGTTTAACTCCCTATAATTAATGCAAAGACGCATTGATCTGTCCTTCTTCTTCACGAATAATACTAGCGCCCCACGGTGATACACTTGGTTGAATATATTTCTTGTCCAGCAGCTCTTGCGCTTGCACCATCAATTCCTTCATTTCTACCAGAGCTTATCAGACGGGGCCTTCGATATCGTGCAGCTTCATGGCGCTAAGTCGATTACTGAACTCAATCTCTCTCTCAAGCGGAAGTCCCGCAAATCCTCCGAAAATACATCCACTAATTCCCTAACCACTAGTATCTCTCCTCGGCCACACCCTTTTTTTCGAGTATCGACTATGTAAGCCAAATAACCCACACAAACCCTTTACTTAACAACTTCTTGGCTCGTATAATCGACAACATTTCATTTATCTAGGTGATTTGTTACCATAGAAAACTACCTTTTTGATGAGTCATAAGGTTTATACACTTTTTGTGGCAATCAATTATCGCTCCATATTTGAATGTACCAATCCATTCCCAAAATAACATCAAATTCTCCAAGTCTAATTGGGATTAAATCTACCATCGTGGATATTTCCTTTAATGTTCACCCATGTACTCTTCAGATATATGAACCTAACAGAATCACTTCCCTATTCGCAATTTCTATGTTCAAAGGGAAATTCAGGTTCTTCTCTAGGAAAATTCTAACCTCTTAGCAAATTCATCGATATAAACGAGCAAGTAGCATTCTAATCAAATAATACATAAGCATTAATATCGTTGATTGGGATAATACCTGACACCACATCTTTTGATTGCACAGCATCTTGCACAGTCATGTTGAAAGTTCTGGTTGTGGGTTTGTTTGATGTTGTAGGTCCAGCAATGGCCCATGTTCCTCCACTGCTACCTCCCTTGCTTCTTGCTGCTTCTCCAACCTTCTTCTGAGGACATTCACGAGCAAAGTGATCCTTGGATCCGCACGTGAAACAGACATTCTTCTTGGGTTGGGTGCAATTTGGGGCTAGGTGACCTTCCTGGCCACAGTTGAAACATGCATGTTTCCCCATCAAGCACACCCCCTTATGAAACCTCCCGCATGTAACACATGCTTCAAACTTCCTAAATTGATGGTTACCCTGCTGGTTCCCAGTACCCCCGTTTCCGTCCCACTTCCTCTTCAAGTTGTTGTTGTTGCCATTTTCATTGCCTCCGCTACCATTCTTCACTCCCCCCCCCCTCCCATTCTTCTTCTTCTTTTGTTCTTGGTTAAATTTTATCACTGCCTCGCCTCTACCTTTCAAGTAGTATCGCTTTCTCCAAGATCATCGCAGAACGTCTTCAATCGAACAGGAAACCCTCATCAGATACCTGTGGCTTAGTCCCTGTTCAAATCTCTTCGCCTTCATCCATCTGCGACTCGATATGGCGCGAAACCTCGCCAACTCGTTGAATTTCGCAGATACTCGAGATCAATATCGTTCCCTACTTCCAAAAGCGAACCTCTAACTCGATTCTTCAAACTTTTCGGGAAATAGGTCTCAAGAATAACTCCTTGAACCTATCCTGTGTCATCACTCCCGGTCCTTCCCGGTTTTATTGGCTTTGCCACCAATAACTAGCTTTCGCTTTCAACATGAATGTTGCAAAAAGTCTTTCTGTTCATCTCCTACCCTAGCGACTTCAAATACTTTCTCTATTTCCATAATCCAGGTCTGTGCCTCGACCGGATTCATGGATCCACGGAATTCAGGTGGTCCAACCGCCTTAAACTCCTTAAACGTTGTGCCTTGGTTTTGAGGTTGATTCTGCAACGCTCCTATTAGTAATGTCACTAGTTGTTGGACGGGATTATCTTCAACATCGTTATTGTTAGTTCTCTCATTGGTTCTCTGTCGGGGTGGTTCACGTCTGGAAGACATTATCTGTTAAAACAAAACATCTATTAGACTATTACTCAACTTCTTTAAGTATTTTTTTAATTAACTTGCCTCCATAAAAGAAATAACCACATAACACATAACACTTTGAATAAAATAATAACTTTTATTTATTCATCATTACTTCGAAAAACATAAAAATAATAGCATCACTGCTATTTACATTCCTTTCCTGAACTACAAAAGTTACAGGACAACATCATTATTATCATATCCCATTATTACTTAACACTAGGGATTTACACATTATTTAATACTTATTACGTGCATTACAAGCACATTTCCTACGATGATCTATTAAGATACTCCGTAGCCTTTCGACACTCTTCTTCCATAACTCGGAACATTGTTCGGCGATCTAACACTTATAATGGCAGAGTCTCAAACTGAATTGGATAACCCATGACCCGATCTTGAGCTCGATTGATCACGTTATTGAACACTTTATCCATCTCTTCCATCTTCATCCTCTTAGCTTGTGCGTCTCTTACTGCTACTCCAGTTCGTTGATAAGCTTCCTCGTATGCGTCTTCAGCTCTCGCCCTCTTGGTAGCTTCTTCTTTCAGCTTGTTCTTCAGTTCCACGACCATCTCAATCAGTTGTTCCTTCTCTCCTTCATTCTGCATCAACTTCTCTTCAACATTACTTAGACGTTCATCTCGATCCTGGATGTCGTCGTCCTTCTGTGTCATTGCAGTCTGTTGTTCAGCTACTATCTCTTGCAACTCCTCAATTGTGTCCTGAAGTTCCACGTTATGGTCGTAGACTTCATTATACATATGAGTAGCCATCGAGGTTAGTGGAGTCTCTTCCTCCTCGTCCTCGTCATCCTCATCCTCCTTTGGCAACTCCACGGGATCCTCCTCATCCGTCTCCACATCATCATCTTCATCTTCAACCACTGTGACCAACGGGGCTGACTCCCGTGGAAGTAGTTGTTCCCAAACAACCTGAATGTCGCGAGGCTCCTCCTCTATAAGCATCTGAGGTCCTTCCTCTCTAGCCTGACTGGATTCTCCGACATTAGTCATCCTGACAACAAATTTTTAAAGTTTTAATTATTAATCATTCTACTCGACACTCACGAGCACATAAGTTATAAACACATAAGCACATAAATGTTTTGTTACTTCTTCCTTAAAACTAGATAAGAGTTATCTCCACTATCTTTTCAAAGGTTATTTCCTAAGGCTTTTCCCCCACCTAAGGTTCATAACCTAAAGCTTTGATACCAACTTATGACACCCCCAAATTCCTAAGATTTCATTACCTCAAGATTTGGTGTTCACGTAATCAAAACATTCATTTATAACTACCCAATCATAAATAAAATTGAATAATAAACCCGCTTATACACAGAATTACATAAAATAAAATCTCCTGTGTTATCTAACCCTTAAAAACAAATCATTCATGCGAAAAAATAAAATAACTTCATTACAATCTTTAAACCAAAGTCTGATAATAAAACTATTAAACTATTACAAGTCTTCAGTACTTGTTCATCTTTCCCTTTCCCTTACTGGTGCTAGGTACATCACCCTTTTCAAACTTTTAGTTGTGTAAGAATTTTGATAGCAAGAGTGAGAAAACAAGGCTCACTTGGAGTAACAATAAATAAAACCTTAACCTTTACATCACTTGCCAAATACTAGGCTGAATAGAACTGAACAATATGTTCTATTAACATTCCATAAATCATAACATTCATCGAGGGTCTAATGATGACCATGAACCTTGTCCACAGTTATAAGTAATCTTTCAACTTTAACTATAACAATCATATATGATCGCAAGGACTCAAAGGTACTTAGGGGATCAATCCTTCAGTACATGTATTGTATACAAACATTTCAAAGACAAAGTACAAAACTAGGTGCAACCCCTAAAAATAGGGTTGTTCATCTCAAAGATTTAGAGTACAAGTCAAGTCCGCTCAAAGTCAGTTTGGTTTGGATACACTTCAAAGTAATTTGGAGTTCAACGAACATCAACTAAGGATTAGTTGAATAAAAGATAATAACACTATGTTATTGAATGATCATAACTGAATAAACATTTCATTCTAAGTTCATGCTTTAGGAATAATCTAATAGCATAACAATTGAATAATCTATCATACCTTGCTTTGAACAACATTAAGCTAAGGTTACAACTTAGAATTTAATATCAAGCATGCATAACAACAATAATTTGAACGATAAACTGATTCAACAGAATAAAGGTACTAGCATGCTGATATAACAAGTTTAGAGTTAAGAAAACTTGCATAACCATAATAACTATCTCGACGAAAGTGTGGAGATGGAAAGCTTGTATCATCATGAATAACTAGATACAATCAAGTTGTTTAATGAAAATACTTTACTCAATAAAGTATAGAATTATGAAATTTGCATAACGACGATTTATGATTTAGAAAAACTTGCTCAACTATTAACAAAGTAGAGTTAGTGAACTTGCATGACAATAAATCGTTAAACAAGAGATTAGAAATAGAGAATTTGCATAAGTATAACATAACAGTGAAAAGTAACCTTGCTGAATAATAAAGTAGCAAAGGTTAGGGAACTTGCCTAGTGCGTAGGTTAAACAATCACTACTCACGTTCACCCCAAGTCTTACACATACCATATATATTGACAATACACATTAGTTACACTAACATTACCTTCATGAGTTGCTTTCTTACTTTTAGTATAGCTACTAACTAAGTGTAAGTATAAATAACATTGCATCTTTTCATAAACATTACTTTTTAGTTTTTTTACAACTACTTAAGTGATCATGTCATTGCACCACACACACATTAACAACTTGATACAACATCCTATTACATGTCCAACATGTTATCATTAGGTTATACTAATACTCAAAGGATTGCACTTGCATTCGCGCATCCTGACGACCTCCGATTGGCTCCAAATACACAACAGTCCTAACAATGGCCATTTTGACCCTTCATAACGATTTCAAATTGGAAAACTTAAAGAATAAAAGTTATAGGCCTATTCGTCCTCTTTCCGAATCATCTTGAATCACCTCAATCGGACATCGTATGAAAATGTTATGGCCATTTTACTATAGGAGGTCAAAAGCGTCTCGACCTGCACCACTTTTCAGTAACTTGGCGCGAGACAGATGTGTGGGGCGCGAATTCGATCTAGGGGCGCGAATTCCAGCACTAGGGCGCGAACTTCTGGCCTATTTTTGGCGCTGAGGCGCGAGACTTGACGCTGGAGCGTGGATTTTAGCGCTAGGACGCCGAAACTCACATAACCAAACCAGAAAAACATAACCAAGCTACTGTCTAACTTTTTAACAGCAATTGACACCCATTAACATGTATAACTTCACGTAAATTACACATAAAAGTTATGAAGTATTCGTGTACAATTTTACACAACTTAACAACAATATCAGAGAACTAATTCTTTGAAAACACTGTTTTTCTTTGAAACCAAAATTTTAAAACTCCATTGTTGATATCTAAAATACAGTGAACGTAAATCCAGAATTATAACCAACTTAATACTTTTGGAATACTAGCATACCAACATATAGTCCAATTAACATATACAAAGTTCAATTCGCGTATTAGTTCACAATTTGCATAATCACATACCAATTTTGTTGTTTTGCAAACATACGTTCATACATGTTTTTCACTGTAAAACCAAGTTCTTACCTTGTAGCCTTAATTTAGCATACAATCTTTATCTAACACTAGCTCTGAGAAACATAACATCATATAATTCAATTGTATAACGGAAATTACATAAATTAGAAATTCTCAGCAGTTATAAAACTCATGAACACAGAAACTCAAACTCGCGTCGTTTATACAAACGCACACACACACACACACACACACACACACATATATATATATATATATACATATATATATATACTAGGGTTATGCTCCTACCTTTTTGTTGCTTAAGAACTTGTTGTTAATAGTAGACAATTCTTTCACAAACCTTCCTCAAGTTCTGATGATTTTCTCTCAACTCACAGAGAGCTCTTTTGTTTCTTTTGTTTACTCTGTAAACCTTTCTCAGGTTTAAGCCAAAACAATATACTTAACTAAAACCAATGTACGTCTTTTCAAAAGTTTTAAACTGACGCTCAACTAATGAACGTATTAAATTAGCAGTTACCAAATTAATATATATTATATATTTTTTATTTATTTAATTAATAATTTAAATTCAAAAGAAATCCAAAAGCCATAAGGCTTTGTTTGGCAAACTATTTAAAATAAAATAATTTATATCATTAAGCTTTGTTTGGGTAAAACTAAATTAAACTACTTTAATTTATTTTAATAACTCTTTATCACATAGTTATTTGTCACACTTTATATAATAACAATTTATTAAATAAATCACTTAATCACATAACACATTAATTATTTAATAAATAAATAATTAACTAAATCAAATCAATCAAATTGAATAATTATTTATCTAATAATAAAAATATCCAATAAATATTTATATAAATCAATAAATATTTATAATTTACATTAAAAAAACTGGAATGTTACACGAATACTTTCGGGAAAGTACTTGTCGTTGAACAGTTCTTGGAATTTCTCCCAAGACATCTTCAGTGCGGCAGGTTGAGTACGCTTTACCGATTACCACCAGTAATCTGCCTCTCCTCGCAACATAAAGGTGGAAAAGGGAACTTTTTACTCCTCGGAGCATCCTAAGACATCAAATATCTTGGTGATCTACTTTATCCACGTCTCCGCCTTAAGTGGTTTTGGCTCTCCAATAAACTCCGGTGGTCCCAGCTCCTTGAACTGTTTAGCGGTGACCATCCGAGAGTTGCCAGTGTTTCCACCTGTATTTTGAACAGGAGTCGCTCTTGTAACAACCCCAAAATAGGTCCATTCCATCCAACCCATTCTGAGTCGCCAAATACATTGTACAGAAAACAACTACAACTTTATTACAACAATTGTCGTGCAAAATACAACAACACATATGCTGTGAGTTTGGATACAAATATATATCAACTGTGACTCATGTCTTAACCGTGGACAGCACCTCATAATGACACCTTACATAAAGGTATAGTCGAAAACTATTTTAAAAATTAGAATCTTTGGGAAGTGCTCAAAGAAACCTTCGTACATGGGAGGCCATGCTTCTAAGTTATGATAGATATCATATGGCCACAGAATTATCCTTGGTTGACCCAATAGACCCCAAAGAAAAATGAGAAGATTACTATCATATTCTTCCCAATGGTGAGTCTTCTCTTGACATATCATTATCTCCAATTTTGTCTCTAATTGAGAGTTATATTTCAAATAGACTCCAAGATCATATAGGTAGTCTTTGGTAGATATACTCAAAGAAGTGGATGAGCACAACCACGTCTTATGATGACACGAGGTTGTATGTCATTAGACATCTTGTATGATAGTGACAAAACACCCTTCCAAGTTAAATTCACCTCACCCTCAACATCTATAGACCACCGTTCTATTCCCTTGTTATCCCCCGCTCGACCCAGCTACACTTTTATTACCTGAAAGGAATTGTGAAGCAAAAGGGTGAGCACAACTAGCTCAGTAAAGAATATCATTACTAAAGATAATTAAATTATCAATAGCCTTCATCAATAATAAATCAGAGATTTAGAACATATGGTAGATGATAAAAAAAATTTCAACCATAGTTGCAGCGGAACGAGCAATCCATTAGAAGAGTCAAATAGACCATAAAATCTATTATCTTCTCCATGTTTAAAGTCCACCAACAATGTTTTATCCCTGTAACATCAATTAACAATTCCTGTCCACAATCACGTATATAACTCATAATCATAATTGTAGTTCTAAATTCCTTTCCTCATCCAGGACAAAAATAATTTTCATCACCTGAAACATCAAAGATTATGGTTATACCAAATCACAGTTCATGTTCATAATCCTACTAATAAATTCATCTTTGCACTACGGCCAAAGATATTCATCAACAAGTCATCTTTGCACTACAGGCCAAAGATATTCATCAGTTGGTCATGTTCATCTAAACACATGTTCATCTTTGCACTACGGGCCAAAGATATTCATCAGAAATCATTCATCTTTGCACTACAGACCAAAGATATTCAGTTATATCATCATTTAGGACTGAGGATGATGAAAAATATTTTAAAGAGAACGAATCCAGTGAAGCAAAAGAACAAATATTAAGGATTCGTACTTTAAACAATTCACATTCAAAAATACTTCATAAATAACTAGAGTGGGGTAAAATTCAAGAATGATCAAAACATGGATACAATCAAAGCTAGTATCCAGAATAGATATTTTGGACAAAAAGAAGAAATTTCATTTCTCGGTGAATAGTGTCGTATTCGTGAATAGTGCCGTATAAGTGAATAGTAACTCCGACACCAAAAGATAGAAATTTCACAAAAAATATCATCACGTTTTGTGAATAGTAACTCATGAATAGTAACTCATGAATAGTAACTCGTGAATAGTAACCCCGACATGAAAAAGTTTCAAATTTGATAAAAATTTCCAACCAACATTCTGGCATAATGATATTGAAGAAATAATATCATTTTAGAAGAAAATAACCTCCTTACTCGAGAAAGAATAGTACTTCATTTGGAATCTTTGGATATAGTACTAAAAGAACTTGCACCGTATAGCAATACTCGAAGTACTAAAATACTCACAAAATACGCTCGATATAATAAAGAGAAAGAGAGAAATCTTTAGTTTCTGGTGTGATTTTCAATTCTAACCTAAGCACCTTATTTATAGGAAAATGCTTAGAACACCAAAGTAAAAAATTTAATAAATTAATAATATTATTTTTTCAAATTTCCTACGCCCACTAATTTGGTCCAAGACATCAGCTACCATGTGACAAAACATTAAAAACGTTTTTCTTAATTTAAATAATTAAAACTTCCAAAAATCAATTTTTTCGGAACTACGGAACTTCAATAATTCATAATAAATAGCCCTTTTATCAGAAAAATTTTTATCTCGGGACTTTTTATAGGAAATTCAATTCTCTACAACTTTACAGAAGAAAGTTTTTCCAAATTCAAGCGAAAATTGAAGAAATCCACATACAGACGATTTTACGTGCTATAATCAAATTCGATCAAGAAATGGGTCCACCAACATGTTTAACATGTTTTAAACAACTTTTGCAACAAAAATACTCTTCCTCCTCATATACTCATATATCCCACATTCATTGTAAAAATATCATCATTATTGTATTATAATAATATAATAAGATATTATTTTATCAGAAAAGATTAAATATCGATTTTCAACCATTGTCACTTTAAAAATTTTCTCCATCTATATCCACATAAAATGAATATTTTCATCATCATATAAATCAATAATTTAATTATTCACAAATAATATTACAGAATCACAATATTGACAGCCAGGTAGTTCCTAGGAAAAAGGGGGCTTTCCAATAAGGATTTCTCCTTACTGGCGCACAATTAGGTGACCAAACCTCTCCTTAGACAGAACTTTCTAGACATTGCCAATAATGTTATCTAGTAATATTATTAAAATAATATGAACTATTAATCTGATAATGAAAAATACTGTGTAGTGACAATTATTGAAACAACAATAATATAAAATATCAACGCAACAATTATTGAATCAATAAAATAAAATATTGAACAGTAATTACAGTAACAATTATTGAGTAGTGCCTTCTTACGTAAGAATCAATAATTCAAAAATACTGTGCAATACCGTATGCTACTGTGCAACAATGCGTATTACTTTACTTTACCCACCGGGTATTCCAACAGTGTTAACAATAATCACTACGCCGTTATTTATAAAAACTTTAATTTGTCTTTTTCTTTATCCGACAGTTATTCTGTTATGGGGCCCAAAAATGGCTGAGCCGTCATATGAATATTCCCCAACAGAAAGAATATTCCACGACCAAACGAATATTCCCCGACAACAATCAATATTTTATAACCACTCATGTATTTTTTGAAAAAATTCATATATCACCCTTAACTTTAACTTTTATCAATTTAACCATTTCTTGAATTGTAATTATAAGAAAAATTGAATACTTTTATTTCATAAAATTTGGGGTCTTACAATCTCCTCCTCCTTATGAATTTTCGTCCCCAAATTTACGTACTGGTATTTGAAAAGTTGAGAATACCTTGCTTTCATTTCGATTCTATCTCCGGGTCATCATGATTTCTCCATTGCTTATCTCCGTGATAACTTCATTTGGGTTCCTCACTTGTTGGGAAGTCATGACAATGCCTATATCCTCGAACTACTCGACTTTGACTTATGCAGGGGCAACATTTGGCGTCATCACTACCGTTGGAATATACTTTTCTATAGGCATATTCCTCCCTCAATCGCCTCGTCGTACTCTCGATTCATGATCTCGAATCATCAATCTTCGATCCATATCGAATTCAAAGTTGACCGCTCATGCACAGGTAATTCAAAACTCGATGTTGGGTTCTCCCAATTGCTTTCCAAAAAGAGAAATTCATATCATCTATTTTAGCCTTCTTAGATCGGACATCTCTTTCCACAATATCCACGTGTCGTACGGCTTTTGCCCATGCATCACTTATTCTCACTCGTTCAGTTTTTTCTTCTTTCAGCTCAGATTCCATCTTTATCATCTTATACTCTGCCAAAGAATGCTTCTATTCAAGCATCACATATCGGGTAACACAAGCTTGAATTGTTGCATCCATTTGCTCCACGACCGTCTGTTGTTCTTCAGCCTGCTCTTCTAACTAATGAATACGATTTAGAAATTCTACATTTTGATCATATAATACCTCTAATAAACTCTCCTCTGGTACCTCTTCTTCCTCTTCTTCCGCACGCTCAGCTATTACCTCTGCGACTATCTCGGGTGCAACTATCAATTCTTCACTCACCACATAGATATCTCTAATTCCTTCTTTGTCTGACATCACATTATCATGGTTAGTGATTATGGGTATCCCAACAGTCTCATTCACTCCATTGTTAGCATTCTCAGCTGCCATTCTCAAATACTTCCATAAAATAAGGGTTAATTAAACAAATTAACATATCACATAATATCCATATATTATAACCGACCAACAATTAAGTTTAGGTAGGACACACTAGCGAAGGATTTTCTTATCTCTCCCCTCCTGGTTCTAATCCTGATCTCCGCCAGAGATCATATCCCTAAGCTCTGATACCAAATGTAACAACCCCAAAATAGGTCCATTCCATCCAACCCATTTTGAGTAACCAAATACATGGTACAGAAAACAACTACAACTTTATTACAACAATTGTCATGCAAAATACAACAACACATATGCTGTGAGTTTGGATACAAATATATATCAACTGTGACTCATGTCCTAACCGTGGACAGCACCTCATAATGACACCTTACATAAAGGTATAGTCGAAAACTGTTTTAGAAATTAAAATCTTTGGGAAGTGCTCAAGGAAACCTTCGTACATGGGAGGCCGTGCTTCTAGGTTATGATAGATATCATATGGCCACAGAATTATCCTTGGTTGACCCAATAGACCCCAACTTCCCAATGGTGAGTCTTCTCTTGACATATCATTATCTCCACTATCTCTAATTGAGAATTATATTTCAAATAGACTCCAAGAACATATAGGTAGTGCTGTTAGATATACTCAGCAAGTGAATGAGCACAACCCTGTCTTATGATGACACGAGGTTATATGTCATTAGACATCTTGTATGATAGTGGCAAAACACCCTTCCAAGTTAAATTCACCTCACCCTCAACATCTATAGACCACCATTCTATTCCCATGTTATCCCCCGCTCGACCCAGCTACACTTTTATTACATGAAAGGAATTGTGAAGCAAAAGGGTGAACACAACTAGCTCAGTAAAGAATATCATTACTAAAGATAATTAAATTATCAATAGCCTTCATCAATAATAAATCAGAGATTTAGAACATATGGTAGATGATAAAACAAAATTTCAACCATAGTTGCAGCGGAACGAGCAATCCATTAGAAGAGTCAAATAGACCATAAAATCTATTATCTTTTCCATGTTAAAATTCCACCAACAATGTTTTATCCCTGTAACATCAATTAACAATTCCTGTCCACAATCACGTATATAACTCATAATCATAATTGTAGTTCTAAATTCCTTTCCTCATCCAGGACAAAAATAATTTTCATCACCTGAAACATCAAAGATTATGGTTATACCAAATCACAGTTCATGTTCATAATCCTACTAATAAATTCATCTTTGCACTACGGCCAAAGATATACATCAACAAGTCATCTTTGCACTACAGGCCAAAGATATTCATCAGTTGATCATGTTCATCTAAACACCTGTTCATCTTTGCACTACGGGCCAAAGATATTCAGTTATATCATCATTTAGGACTGAGGATGATGAAAAATATTTTAAAGAGAACGAATCCAGTGAAGCAAAAGAACAAATATTAAGGATTCGTACTTTAAACAATTCCCATTCAAAAATACATCATAAATAACTAGAGTGGGGAAAAATTCAAGAATGATCAAAACAGGGATACAATCAAAGCTAGTATCCAGAATAGATATTTTGGACAAAAAGAAGAAATTTCATTTCTCGGTGAATAGTGTCGTATTCGTGAATAGTGCCGTATACGTGAATATTAACTCTGACACCAAAAGATGTTTCACAAAAAATATCATCACGTTTCGTGAATAGTACTCGTGAATAGTAACTCGTGAATAGTAACTCATGAATAGTAACTCGTGAATAGTAACTCATGAATAGTAACCCCGACATGAAAAAGTTTTAAATTTGATAAAAATTTCCAACCAACATTCTGGCATAATGATATTGAAGAAATAATATCATTTTAGAAGAAAATAACCTCTCTTACCTCAGAAAGAATAGTACTTCTGACTGGAATACTGGATATAGTACTAAAAGAACTTGCACCGTATAGCAATACTCGAAGTACTAAAATACTCACAAAATACGCTCGATATAATAGAGAGAGAAAGAGAGAGAAATTTTTAGTTTCTGGTATGATTTTCAATTCTAACCTAAGCACCCTATTTATAGGAAAATGCTTAGAACACCAAAGCAGAAAATTTAATAAATTAATAATATTATTTTTTTTCAAATTTCCTACGCCCACTAATTTGGTCCAAGACATCAGCCACCATGTGACAAAACATTAAAAACGTTTTTCTTAATTTAAATAATTAAAACTTCCAAAAATCAATTATTTCGGAACTACGGAACTTCAATAATTCATAATAAATAGCCCTTTTATCAGAAAAATTCGAATCTCGCGATTTTTTATAGGAAATTCAATTCTCTACAACTTTGCAGAAGAAAGCTTTTCCAAATTCCAAACAAAAATTGACCGAAATCCACATACGGACGATTTTACAGGCTATAATCAAATTTCAGTCAAGAAATGGGTCCACCAACATGTTTAACATGTTTTAAACAACTTTTGCAACAAAAATACTCTTCCTCCTCATATACTCATATATCCCACATTCATTGTAAAAATATCATCATTATTGTATTATTATAATATAATAAAATATTATATTATCAGAAAAGATAAAATATCGATTTTCAACAATTGTCACTTTAAAAAATTTCTCCATCTATATCCACATAAAATGAATATTTTCCTCATCATATAAATCAATAATTTAATTATTCACAAATAATATTACGAGAATCACAATATTGACAACAGGCGGTTCACAGGAAAAGGGGCTTTCAATAAGGATTTCTCCTTCTTGGTAGCGTAATTAGGTGACCAAACCTCTCCTTTACGTAACTTTCTAGACATTGCCAATAATGTTATCTAGTAATATTATTAAAATAATATGAACTATTAATCGATAATGGAAAATCTTTGTGTAGTGACAATTATTGAAACAACAATAATATAAAATATCAACGCAAAGAATTATTGAATCAATAAAATAAAATCTTTGAGCAATAATTATCGTAACAATTATTGAGTAGTGCCTTCACGTAAGAATCCATAATTCAAAAATACTGTGCAATACCGTGTGCTATTATGCAACAACGCGTATTACTTTACTTTACCCACCGGGTATTCCAATGATGTTAATAAATAACTACTACGCCGTTATTTATAAAAACTTTAATTTGTCTTTTTCTTCATCCGACAGTTATTCTATTATGGGGCCCACAAATGGTTGCGACGTCATACGAATATTCCCCAACAGAAAGAATATTCCACGACCAAACGAATATTCCCCGACAACAATGAATATTTTATAACCACTTGTGTATTTTTGAAAAAATTTCATATATCACCCTTAACTTTAACTTTTTATCAATTTAACCATTTACTGAATTGTAATTATAAGAAAAATTGAATACTTTTATTTCATAAAATTCGGGGTCGTACAGCTCTCGCCTAATATTACATGAATTGCATAAAGCCTCTGAACATCCCATTGTTCATCATTTGGTCAGCGTTATTTTTTTCTTGAGGATTATTTCTATCCTGATGCATATTATCCTGGGTATTGATCGTTGGTGACTCAACGGTCTCATGTTCTTCATTGCTTATCTCAACATTTTCGGATGCCATTTTCAAATACTGTCGCAAAATAAGGGTTAATTGACATGTCACATATTATCCCTATACTACGTGACCAAATAAATACCAAATAAACTTAGGTAGGTCATACTAAGCGAAGAATTTTCGTCTCTCCCTCCTAGTTCTAGTCTCACATCTCGGCCAGGATCATATCCCACAAGCTTTGATACCTGTTGTGGCGCCCCAAAATAGGTATACATCACCCATCTTGAGTCACCAAATACATCTTCATTTATACAGTACAACAAAACATAGCTGAGAGTTTCAACGCGGATAATGTCTCATAGAGAGTATCCAAACTCAAATAAATTCCTCATTACAATTATTATCACACTATTTCACTGAATAGTAAGGACTAATAATACAAATATCTGGACCGTCACTCCGTTCCCCGACTAGTCCCAGCTATATTCTCATTTCCTGAAGAGAATAATGAAAACAAAGGGTGAGCTCAACTAGCCCAGTAAGAAATATTATGACTAAGATAATGCAGAATAAATTATCGTTAGCCTCAAACATGTTAAAGCGATAAAATATAATAAACATCAAGTTTAACTACAATAGACAAGCAATCCATTAGAAGAGTCAAGTAGAGCATGATATCTACTATCTTCTATGATTTAAAAAGTTTATCATCAATTTTATCACGAGACTCGACAATAAATAAACCACATCATCGAATCATCCATGCACTACGGGCCAAGGATATTCATGTAATCATCAATGGTCATGATTATACAGAATAATCCCTGGTCATAATCATACCAACAACTATCCATCAATGCACTACAGGCCAATGAGAATTTTTACCACATCATTTGTAATATTACGGTCATGATTATACCGAATAATCCCAGGTCATAATCATACCAATCAATAGTACATCTATGCACGTAAGCCACAGATGACTTTTATCACAATATAAGCATGAGGATGATTACAATGATATAAGAATTCAATTAAAAGAAAGCAAAGGATAAATTTTTAAAGATTTATAACTTAATTTATCCATAATTCAATAATGTCCAAATTGTCAACATGATACTGCTTTGTGGAGTAAAATTCAAGAATAATATTGTATCAAAAATAATTTGGACAGCAAAGAAATCAATTTTTGTCATGAATAATTCCCCGGGTGAGTAGTACCTGAGTGAATATTACCCCGTGAATAGTATATTTAGGAATAGTACCCCGTGAATAGTACTCGTAAATAATACTTTGTGAATAGTACTCGTGAATAGTACTTTATGAATAGTACTTTGTGAATAGTATCGTAAAAATGAATACTACTCATGGACAGTACTCCGACATTAAAAACTTAAAATTTAACAAGAATGTGTAGAAAATATCCTTGTGAAACGATACTAGATGAAGCGCAAATTCTAAGGATATTCTACTAATTTCACGGAGTATAGAAGCAATACTTTAACAAAATGAGGGTATAATCAGGAATACGAGACGAACTAATATTACTCACATACAACAGAGTATGGAAGAAAATATATTCCTTATGAATATTGAAAAAAATAATATCACTTACCTCAGAAGAAGACTGGATACTGGAATAGTGATATAGCAGACTTCTCTTCTACTTTCTCTCTAAAGCTTCTCTCTCTATAGCTTATCTTTCTATAATTGCTCTTATGAGTCTTAGTGAATTGGTGAGAATAAAAGAAGAATGAGCTTCTATTTATAGAAAAACATAGTTTCGATAATTACACGTTTTGGGGCTCAAAATATTACAGTATAATACCTTCATCTTTTCCTTCATTTTTAATTTAGTCCTGCGAGTATTATCAAACTTGCACCACCTCCCCTAATAGTACATCTTGTGAATCAATAGTACAATCATGTGAATCAATAGTACAATCATATGAAAAAATAAATTATAGTATAGTACCTTCATCTATACCTCCATTTTTAATTTAGTTATGCAAGTATTATCAATCTTGCACCACCTCCCCTAATAGTATATGCATGTGAATCAATAGTACACATATGTGAACAAATAGTTATAAGTATGTGAATTAATAGCAATTAATTGCTCATTTATCCGATTAATTACCCGATTGGTCAATATAACCTCCAGGCATCAATTATTATCGGAATAGATGTTGATTTCCACTAACATTAATAATCCTAACACAATGAAAATATCAATTTCATCTTTAATCAACACGAACTTATTCATCATTAATATTATAACTCACAATATTTAACAACCAGATCATTCCCAGGAAAGATGGGGCTTTCCGATAAGGATTTCTCCTATTGGCGCGCAATTAGGTGACCAAACATCTCCTTGACAGAACTTTCTAGACATTGTCAATATTGTAAATAATAATATGAATAACTTTGTTGTCTCAATTATTGATTTAATAATATAAAATATTATGCAGATGATACTGTGACAATAATTGAATCAATAATATGAGAGATATTATCACGGCAATTCTTTGTAGCAATAATTGAGTATAATTGAGAGACTTCTCACGTAAGCATCAATAATCAATACCGTGTGCTACTATGCAACCATGCGTATTACTGTACTTTTACCACTGGGTAGTTCAACAGTTTAACGGTAAAACTTTCGCCGTTATTTTTATTAAAAGATAATTATGTCGTTTTCTAACTACGAGAATACTTTTGTTGTGGGGTCCACCAATGATTGTATCTTCGTACAAATATTTCCTGTTAAAATGAATATTCCCCAACCAATCGAATATTATATAACCACTTTGCAAAATTTGTAAATAATAACCACAACTATAACATTATATCAAATCCATATCATAATATTCAAAAATATATTTCGAGAAAAATTAATCTTTATTCATAAAAGTTGGGGTCTTACAAAACCTGTTGTCCTAATTGTTCAATCAAATTAATCATGTTAAGGACTTGTGTCTGTACTTTAGTGTCATTGGTCATTCTAGATCGGAAGAGCTCCATAGATATCTGATATCTATTAGTCCTACTTTTCTCACCATCAACTACTTGATGTGCAGGAATATAGTAAGAGCATCCATAGTTTCATGATGACGCTGAAGCTCGATACTCATGGATGCGAGTATGATGCATTAAGCCAACTATGCATCATCTTGCCACTTTCTAAAAGTAGCAATCTCTTCCTCAGAGGCATTTTCTGCAACCATTGCAGGGATAGGGGTATTAAAGACATAAGATAGCTTTTCAGCCGTGAGAACTATTCTCAATTTCCTTAACCAATTCGTTTAATTCGGTCCAGTTAAATAGCATCTAATATGCTTCGTAGTGATAGTAATTTAGACATTGTAAAATTCTATAAATGAATTTTTAATTAACAACATTTTAACATACATTCTTTTATTAATTACCAAAATAAATTAAGTCTTGTTTTAAATTGGTATCTCCCACTATTTTCTTCAAACTATATTACCCTCAATATATATAGTTCGGCAATATCTAATTAAAGATATGTTAGTGAGAATAAGGATCCCATTTCAAATGTATATAGCCTTGTGTGTGCACAACAAACTATATATAAATAAATAGGTAAACAACTCTTGTCAATTACATCAACTATGCAACTCCTTATATTTTTCCTCTTAGATCATAATGGTCAAGTGTGTGCACATCCGAACTAAAATGATTTAAGTTAAGTCAGACCCAGCATTTCCATATAAGTGAAGAGAAAACTACAGCCCTTGTGTGTGCACAACAAAGCAGTAATGTTCAATTCTTTATAAACATCATATGTAATAAAATAACATTTTAAATATTTAATACTTGCCTTGTGTGTGCACAATAAACTCATATTAAAAATTCAATACTCTATTATTTTTATTATGCTAGAAGGCAACATTCGATATTCCAAATATCTTTGAACGTTACAACTTAATATAAAAATTTGAGGGGTTTGTTAATAATTTATCTCATCTTATTTAGTGTGCATGCACACACACACACACACACACACATATATATATATATATATATATAAAATACGCATCATATTAATGAACATGCGAAGCATGTTTGCTGATAAGTGGGTTTTATACCTACTTATGGAGTATCGATTCATGCGAACTATGCCCATCTCAAGTACTTTTTAGTAGGTTTTAGCTGCATTTCATGTTAATTTGCATTTCGCATACTTAAAACTCCTTTTGGTGAATAAGTGCAGGAATCGGCCTAATTTGGTGGTGTTATAGGGCACGGGGCTAATGGATACGTGAAGGCAAGGAAAAAGCGGGATATACATGGCATGAAGGTGCAATGGAGCAAGGAGACCAATCATGGAAGGAGATTAAGCATGAATGAACAAGTAGCAGCAACAGTAGCATGACAGAATCAGAACAAGAACCAGGATCTGCAGAGTGCAAGCCGCACGGCAGGAAGAGCTTGGAGACGCGCACCCGCGCGAGTACCCTGCCTAACCATGGAACCTACTGCAAGTTGCACGGTCGCGAGCATGACAAGCCTAAGGAGCGCACGCCCACGCGAGAGCCCGACTGAACATAGAACTTACTGCAAGTCTCGCGCCCATGCGAGTAAAAAAATTTGGAGGAGCTGCTGCCACCATTTGCGAGGCCCTGAAGGCTGCGATTTGATTTTTTTTTAATTTCCAATTTTTAAGGGTTGTAATGTTTTGTTTTAAAAACGAGATATGACTGGTGTCAGACATATCTTTGCTATCTTTAGTCGTATTCTTGACATCGTAATTAGGTTTTACTCTGGGAGAGAGATTCCAACGGGAGAAGGAGGCCAAAACTCTACTTTTTTGCTTCTTCTTGGGATTTTCCACCAGAGTGGGTTTATTATTATTATTTTGCTGGAATTTTATGAGGATTTGAATATTGATCTATATTCAACAATTGGGTTTGATTGTTTCTACCTTTCATCTTTCAATTGTTTGTTTATTAATCATGTTTAGATTTGATCCCATAATGGCTTTTGGTTCAGTCATGAACTAAACTCCATTATGGGATTCTAACTGATTTTAATATGTAGTTTGATTGCATGCTTAAATCTTTGGATTGTTTTACATATCATATGGGATGTCTATCATGATTGTTTTTGCATGTATGAATGCTTGATCACCATTCGTTTGATATTTGTATGGAATTGACAATGAACATGCAAATATGGATTATAATCATGATATATATACATGTATAGGGTGTGTTATATGGCTTATGTATTTCGTGAACGGATAGACATATCTTTGTTTCACCGTATAAGTTTGAAGAAGGGCTTGAACTTAAAGTCAATATAGTTGCAATTTCACATAGACATATAGTGATTTTGGTTATATTGATGATTACATAGAGTCTATCATCTGTGGATGTTGTGTAAGTAGGTCTTAATGCATTGAAAAATGGCTAATACTCTTTTAGTGCTCTTGGCTACTTTCCTATGATATGTGAACAAGTCATGCATAATAATGGCGATTGAATGAAGTATTTAATGAAGTTAGGATCCCATTATTTTTAGATTTGATTCATTCCGTCGTTACTCTTGTTTTAGTTGTTATTTGCAATTTGAGACCAAACCAATCTTAGTCATTAGTTTGAGCATATAAATATAGTCATTTAATTAATGCATATTGATTTAAATTAATCACTTTCTCTGTGGGATCGATACTTTACTTACTCTATATTGCTTGTTGACACATGTATACTTGCATGAGTTAGAGCTCTTTTGTTAAGACTAAAAAAGAGGCAACATTTGCATAATATATTCTACCCGGATTGATTATGGACTTAATTTATTGTAGTTTGGTTCACTAGAGCCACCAAGTGAACCAAAAGGTCAAACCCTAGGGGTGCAAGAATTAATATTTAAATATAACTATTACATTTAAACTCGGGCTCTATTACAAACGGGTCTTCAAGCGCTCTTTGCTCCTTGATCTCCAATTCTTCAAAATTTAATTCTAAGTATTACTATTACAAAACTATTTAAAATAAATAGAAACCTTGATCATCAGTCAAGGGGAAGTGCACAGGAGGGGGTTAGAATTTACATTAAGAAAAATTAGAGAATACGAGGTACGCATACCCCATTTAATAAAATCCATACATTCATGCATCCAACTAAAATAAAATTCAATCACATTGGTCAATAGTCCATAATCAATCCCATTTATTATCATACATATCACCATATGCATCAATAAATAACATTCATCTCATGAATAATAAACATTCAATATATATATTGATATCATTTAATGGGCAAATTTAGTTAGCATAAAATCTAATTTTGAATCAAAATAAACTCTTTTATTTTAATCCAAATTTAAATCAAAATAAACCTCTTTTATTTTAATTTATCTAATTTTGAATAAAATAAACTATTTTATTTTAATCAAAATAAACTCATTTATTTTAATTAATTATGGAATCCAATTCCAAGTAAAAAACTCCTTTATTAAGGAAATACGGATTCTCTTTTCTATTCACAAATAAACTCTTTTATTTTGAATAATATGAAATCATATTCCACATCTAAATAAACTCCTTTATTTAAGAAAATTAGGATTCTCTCATATTCACAAATAAACTCTTTTATTTTGAATAATATGAAATCTTATTTCATATCTAAATAAACTCCTTTATTTAAGGAAACATAGAATCCAATTTCAACTCCAATTAGTTATTATGGAATCCAATTCCAACTCTAATTAGTTAGCATGAAATCCAATTTTAAAATTAAAATAAACCTTTTATTTTAAGATTAAAATAAACTTTTATTTTAAGGTTAAAATAATTAAGAATAATATATATATATATATATATATATATATATATATATATATATATATATATATTAACCAAAGCTTGGTCCTTATGAATCATTATATCATGTTAACAACCATGCACAGATCTGGTGATTATATTATATCATATATAATGTAATTGATTCCAGCCAGATCGACATCAATCACCATCACGCTGATTTTCAGATTATTTTTTTTAAAATAAATTTTACACGATAAATTACGCCCAAAAAATTTGTTCTAAACATATATCAATATACATATCAAATTAAAACAATTAATAATTCGCATAAAGGTTTGGCTCTGATGCCACTGTTAGGTTTGTAATATTCCTAAACGCAATCAAATTGCACAAATTAAGTGAAAGCATGAAAAATCAAAGTTTAAAATTTTACAAACCATATATCCGGATCATCCTTTATGCGCAATTATTAATTAAACGAAAAGATAAAGAACAAGAATCATACCCTTGAAGATTCGAGCTTCCTCATGTACAAGTTCACCTCCAAATCTTTTTCACGTTCAACTTGAATCCACCAGGTTTGGTTCATTCCTTTTATCAACTTTAGCCACCCAAGTGTTTGGCCTCTAGAGGTGATCCACCAAGGAAAAAGAAATATTCAAGAAGATGGTTGTTTGACAAAACTCTAGTTTTTCTATCTCTCATAGAAAAAGAGGGTACTCTCCAATCATTGGAATCACGTATTCACGTATTTTGTGAAAGTGTCAACACTCACCCATAATAACACTCCTCGTATTTATAGATTTAGGCAACCTTCCTTAACAATTAAGGAATAAGATTTTATTTTAATTAATTAAACTCCTTTAATTAATTAGGCTCCCAATCTTATTAAGAATAATTAATTAAACTCTTTTAATTAATTAGCATCCTAATCTTATTAGGATATATGAGAGTACTTTTATTAATTAATTCTCAAACTCCTTTAGGAATTAAATAATAGTAATAGTAATAATAATAATAAGACTCCTCTTATTAGTTTATATTTAATATTTCCAAAATATTAAATAATAAATATTAAGTTATTTAATTCATTCCATCACCATAGATTAAATTAAATATACTTAACTTATTATTACGATTATGCAATTTGCTTCTTAAATAATTATTCTTTCTTTTATGGTGTGACCCTTTAGGTTCTCCACATTAAACCTAGGTTGTGAATAAATCAATTAGAAAATTTTAATCTTATTTAAATAAATAAATTAAATTATTAATTTATTTAAATAAATAATATTTATTCTACAATAGGGATAAGTCTCCCTAGCGATTAACGACTTTCCAGATAATATAGATTTTAACATTAATCATAAAAGAACCTTTGAGTAAATAGTTATCGTGCAATTCAATCCTTGCACCATACAATGTCCCAATTAAATATAAGATATGGAATTATTGTCAATTCTTATTTTATTTAATTATATGTATTTCGACTCTTAAATGCACAACTCCAAATAATGCAAATTAGAAACTCCTTTCTAATTTCATTCTGCCTTGGCCAAGGACTACTGGGTTGTCATTTATCGAATCACATAGGACATTTCTCTTTTTTTACAAGAAGCAGTAGATTCTTTATTGATAATACATTATCTCCGTGCATAACTTATTATACCCAAGCATACCCTTTGATATACCCTAAGGGCATTAAGGAATAAGTCAAAGTATAACTCATCATACACAAGATACTATGATGATCTCAAGTCCAAGGATCACTTGTACTACTATCACTACAGGAATTCCTATTGACTGTCAAGTAAAACTCTATTAGAAATTCCTTAGCGAGCCACGTTCAATGAACTTATTCTCTAATAAGCACCTACATACTTGCTTTAGTGTCTCCATACAAATGATCATGAGATCAATCATCCTCATCCAATGAGCAAGCAACGTATGTACCAATCTATCCGGATTCACTAATTCCCAATTTAGTAATCCAACGATTGGGAACTATTTTAGTTTTAAGCTTTCTAAGAATTTAGATCTCATTAGAATGATCATCATCATCATTATTCTAAAAGCATTGCTTAAAACTATGGGTTTATCACATATTATAAAACGAAAGATCATGTAGATAATTAAAAGCCTTTAATAAATTAATACTTTTTATTAATAAATGAATAAGATTGTTACAAAGTATATGGTTTATCATCAAACATGATTGGCTTGTGTGCATACTACTTTCAATTATGCAGCAATTACTGTAGCAATAATTGAGTATAACTGAGTGACTTCTCACGTAAGCATCAATAATCAATAATGCCAGTGTTACTTATGCAAACACGCGTATTCTTTATTACTTTTACCATAGGGTAGTTCAATGGCTTTTAACGGTAAAATTTTCGCCGTTATTTTTATAAAAGATATTTCTTTCATTTTCTAACTACGACAAAACTTCCGTTGTGGGGTCCACCAATGATTGTGCCGTCGTACGAATATTTCCTGCTAAAACGAATATTCCCCGACCAATCAAATATTTTATAACAACTTGCTTACTTTGCAAAATTTATAAATATTACCCACAACTATAATAATATAACAAATCCACACCATAATATTCAAAAATATATTTTGAGAAAAATTAATTTTTATTCATAAAAGTTGGGGTCTTACACATTTAATGCTTCAGATATTTTGAGATCTTTGATGTTGACATTCTGGGTTTATGTGAAAGCTCCTTTTTGACTTGCCTAACGCAGTAGCCTGCTTTTTCACCTAGCACCTCTGAAACGTCACTTTTAGCAGACTAGTTGGTAGTCACCTTTTTTTCTTTTTGTTTCTTCAATTTAGACCAAGGATGTTGGTAAGTGTATCGAGATTCTCAATTAGCAACGTTCGTATGTCAGTCTTCACTGTTAGACATCCTCTCTCATTAGTCAAATAAACTTGAAGATTCTGTGTAAGACCTCAACTTGTTATTAATGAAATTTAATTTTCTCTATTTATTATTTTGAAATAGTAAGGGTTGATTTGATTAATGTGGATATTTATGGGTAAAATACGCAAATATTTCAAAATAAGCAAGTGGTTATAAAATATTCATTGTTGTCGGAGAATATTTGTTTGGTCGTGGAATATTAAATCTTTGTCGGGGAATATTAAATGCGAAAGGCTTTGACCATGTATGGGCCCCATAACGGAAAGCGATTGGATGAAGAAAACGACAAATATAATTTGTTTAAAAATAACGACGTAGTTATTACAGATTATCTTGTTAAATACTCGGTGGTTAACACACAAAGTAGCTTTGCAGTATTGCACCAATTATTGATTCTTACGTAAGAATGCACTACTCAATAATGGTTCTGATAATTCTTTATTCAAAGTATTTTATTTTATTGATTTAATAATTTCTTTGCGTTGATATTTTATATTCTTTGTTGTTTCAATAATTGTCATTACTAGTATTTTTTTTATTATCGAAGCAATAATTCATATTATCTAAATAATATTATTAGATAACATTATTGGCAATGTCTAGAAAGTTACATCTAAGGAGAGGTTTGGTCACCTAATTGCGGCGTAAGTAAGGAGAAATTCTTATTGGAAAGCCCCTCTTTCCGAGAAGCGCCTAGTTGTCAATATTGTGATTCTCGTAATATTATTTGTGAATAATTAATTATTGATTCATATGATGAGGAAAATATTGATTTTATGTGGATATAGATGAGAAAATTTTTAATGTGACAATTGTTGAAAATTGAAATTTTATCTTTTACGATAAATTAATTCATTTAAATATATTATTATATTTTAATAATATAATAATGATAATATTTTTACGATGAATGTGGGATATATGAGTATATGTTGAGGAGGAGTATTTTTGTTACCAAAAATATTTAAAGCATGTTTTATGTGTCGGTGGACCCCATTTCTTGACTGAAATTTGATTATAGACTGTAAAATCGCCCGTTTATGGATTTCGGTCAATTTTTGTTTGGAATTTGGAAAAACTTTCTTCTGTAAAGTTGTAGAGAATTGAATTTCCTATAAAAAAGTCATGAGTTTCGAATTTTCTGACAAAAGGGCTATTTATTGTGAATTATTGAAGTTCCGAAGCTCCGAAATAATTGATTTTTGGAAGTTTAAATTATTTTAAATTAGAAAAACGTTTTTCTTACTTTTTCTGGAAGGTGGCATGTGCTTATTGAGCTGAAATCAGATTTCAAGAGTGGCGTAGGAATTTTGATATATATATTTATATTTTATTAAATTTTCTACTTTGGTGTTCTAAGCATTTTCCTATAAATAGGGTGCTTAGGTTAGAATTGAAAATCACACCGTAAATGAAGTTTTCTCTCTATATTATCGAGCGTATTCTTGTGAGTATTTTGAGTATATTTTGAGTATTGCTATCTGTCTGCAAGTTCAAGTCATAGCCTTTATATCCAGGTGTTTCAACTAGAAATCTTGATCTTTCGAGGTAAGGGATATTATTTTTTTCAGTAATGATATTATTTCTTCAATATCATTATCTTTGAAATATTGATCTCAAGTTTTTATCAAATTTGGAACTTTTGGTGTCAGAGTTACTATTCACGTATACGACACTATTCACGAATACGGCACTATTCATCAAAAAATTAAAATTTTCCTTTTCGTCTAAAATATCTATTGTGGATACTAGCTTTGATTGTATCCATGTTTTGATCATTCTTGAATTTTACACCACTATGATTATTTTTGAGGTATTTTTGGACATGGATAAAACAAAGTACGAATCCTTAATCCTTAATCCTTGTCATTTTGTTTCACTGGATTCGTTTCTTTAAAAATATTTTTCATCATCCTCAGTCTTAAATGATGATATTATTGAATATATTTGCACTTTCAGAGTGCAAAGATGAATGATTTTGATAAATATCTTTGGCCGTAGTGCAAAGATGAGCAGTGTTTAGATGAACATGACCAAGTGATGAATATCTTTGGCACGTAGTGTAAAGATGAATATTTGATTCGGATATATATTGATTGATGTTACTGAGGATAAAAGATAGAGCGATGAACTTTTAAATTCATACATAGAAGATAGTAGTTTGCATTCTCTACTTAACTCTTCTAATGAATTATTATTTCTGCTGTAATATTGATTTAAAACTTGTTGTCTATTGTATTCTATTAGATTTTTCCTGTTGAAGACTAACGATAATTTTTGTATATTATCTTAGTCATAATATTCTTTTCTTGGGCTAGTTGAGCTCACCCTTTTCCTTTTTGTTCCATTTTTCTTCTCAGGAGGCGAGAATATAGCGAGTACGCAGCCTGGGGTATGGAATGAAGGTTCTAGAGAGAGTTGTTTAGTAGTCCTCACTATTTTGTAAAATAATGTATCAATAAATGTGATGAGGATTTATTTGAGTATAGATATTGTCTAGATGATAATATTTGTATTCAAACTCACAGTTTTACTGTTGTAATAATAAAGTTGTAGTTATTTTTGTACCATGTATTGACAACTCAGAATGGGTGATGTATACCTATTTTGGGGGCGTCACATTCTGATACTAACTGATAGGTGTCGACGTCGGGATTTTTGGATATTCCTTTCCGTTACTTGTTCTTTGGTGTTCTCATTTTAGGTGAGATTTGTTTGAAAAAACAAGTGAAAAAGGTTCGACATGTATAATGTCGACGATGGAATGTATAAGAGTCGCCATTGGTTTTTAAATGGTTGTACCAACACAACCAAGAAAAGGTTTGCACATTAACCCGATGATGTGACTTTCGCTAAAATTCGGTGAAGAAAAAGAGATTCATTAGGGTCCGGGGACTTAGTTATGCGGAGGGAAGGTGTTAGGCACCCCAAACATCCGTGTTACCACGGTGATGACCTCTTTTCAAGAAACTATTATCTAAATATGTGTGTGTGTGGGGAATTGATGTCTTTGTTATTTGGAAGTAGTCACGAGGCCTCGTTCGAACCTATATATTGTGGTTTGAATTTATGTAAAATTCAGTTTTAAGCAAGATATGGCGGTGATGTTTTATAAAAGAGGTTTTTCAAACCCTGATGCTCAATAGTAATTGAGACCTTTTACACTCCCATTTTATTAAGTGTTCGGCTTGATTGATTTTATTTTAACAGATGCGAGGCATTCGTACGAAAATAATATACAAAATAATGCCGACTTCCTCGTGGGTATGGAAACCATCTGAGCAAATTCAGACACCGCAGAATAATTTACAAGCTGCTTACAGCAGAAAATGTCCATCACGGGAACCGAATCTAGATCCAATAGGCTGAATCTGTGATCACATGATTCCTAGACGCACTTGATACCACAATTTGTATGAAAGCGATAGCAGGTATATATATAAAAGTTGTAAATATATATATATCTGAGACGGGATCACCAACCACGAAGCACCTCCATGGGGATCAAAAAGTAAATAAAGTTGTAAAAGCTATCAACCGCCACGGAGAAACTCAAAGTGATTTAAACGTAAATAAAGTCAGTAATATGATTCAACCGCCACGAAGAAAACTCAAAGGGACAAAATGTAAATAAAGTTGTTATAAAGCGATCAACTACCACGAAGTAAACTCGTGCAGACGAAACATAAAGAAAGTCATAAGCGATCAACCACCACGTAAGTAAACTCTGGTGGGAATATATATATATATATATATATATATATATATATATATATATATATAAAAGCAATAAACGCACCGGATGTAAAATCCGGAGCTCATCGAATAGAGTTCGACCACACCATTCATATATATAAGTATATATATATATATATATATATATATATATATAAGAGAATAAACGCATCGGATGTAAAATCTGGCTCATCGAACAAAGTCAAACACACAGTTAATATATATAAATGTAATATATATATATATATATATATATATATATATATATATATATATATATTAAAGCGAGAAACGCACCAAACCAAAAGTCAGGCTCATCGAACAAAGTTTGACACATAGTTTATATATATAAATGTATATATATATATATATATATATATATATATATATATTAAAGCAAATAAATGCTCTGCATCAAGTTCACAGGCTCATGAAACAAAGTTCGACACACGATTAATATATATAAATGTATATATAGGAGCCCTTCCATAGCAATAAGTTGCTTTATGGAGTCTTTATCTGTAACACCCCTTTTGGACCAGTTGATAAACTTATTGGAAGGTGAGATTGAAACATAAATATACCCGGTAGTAATGACTTATGCTGGGTTTTATTTTAATATGAAGACCCCACCATAGTCAACATGTTGTCAATTTGTTTAACTAAAACAATTTTAATATTAAATAATCTGGCCAGAAGTGCGACATACCCGACTTGTAAAAAAAAAAAAAAAAAAAAAAAAAACCGTAAATAAGCTCTTACGACATAAAAAAAAAAAAAAAAATCAAAACAAGTAACAAGCTCTTACGACATAAACAAAAAAAAAAAAAAAAAAATTACCAAACCGTAACAAGCTCTTTACGACTTGTAAAAAAAAAAAAAAAAAATTTCAAACCTTAAGAGCCTCTTGAAACTACAAAAAAAAAAAAAAAATAAATAATACAAATAGTAAGAGCCTCTTGAAACTACAAAAAAATAAAAAAAAAATAAAAATAAAAATAATCATCTAAATAGGTTGAGCCTCTTGGCTTTAAAAAAAAAATTTGTTTTATAAAGATTAGTATATATATGGTCTTAATGTAAGATTGTATGCATGCATGAATGAATGGAAAACTATATATATTTTGGAAGATTGATTTAATTTATAACAAATATTAATGACGTATAATCTTAATAAAAATATTTGTTTTTATAAAATATTTGTTTTTATAAAATATTTTATATTATTTATTTGTTATTATAAAAATATTTGTTATTATAAAATATTTGTTTTTATAAAATATGATACATATATTTGTTATTATAAAATATTTTATAATAAAATATTTGTTATTATAACAAATATTTTTTTTTAAAATCTAAACTCACACTAACAAATATTTCTATAATAACAAATATTTTATTATAAAATATTTTATTATAATAACAAATAACAAATATTTTTTTATAATAACAAATATTTTATTATAAAATATTTTATAATAACAAATATTTTATTATAAAATATTTTATAATAACAAATAACAAATATTTTATAATAACAAATAACAAATATTTTATTATAAAATATTTTATAATAACAAATAACAAATATTTTTTTTATAATAACAAATATTTTATTATAAAATATTTTATAATAACAAATATTTTATTATAAAATATTTTATAATAACAAATATATGTATCATATTTTATAAAAACAAATATTTTATAATAACAAATATTTTTATAATAACAAATAAAGAATATAAAATATTTTATAAAACAAATATTTTATAAAAACAAATATTTTTATTAAGATCAGACGTCATTAATATTTGTTATAAATTAAATCAATCTTCCAAAAATATATATAGTTTTCCATTCATTCATGCATGCATACAATCTTACATTAACACCATATATATACTAATCTTTATAAAACAATTTTTTTTTTGAAGCTTCGAAAAGAGGCTCAATAGGTTTGTATGATTATTTTTTTTTTTTTTTTTTTTTTTTTTTTGTGTGTAGGAAGAGGCTCTTACGGTTTGTATTATTTATTAATTTTTTTTTTTTGTTTTTAGTTAGGGAAGAGGCTCTTACTGTTTGGAATTTTTTTTTTTTTTTTTTATGTCGTAAGAGCTTGTTACGCTTTTTTTTTTTTTTTTTTTTTTTTTTATAACCCGTAAGAGCTTGTTATGGTCGAGATTTTTTTTTTTTTTTTTTATATGTCGTAAGAGCTTATTACGGTTTGGATTTTTTTTTTTTTTTTATAAGCTTTTACATGTCGCATTCTTACAGATTATTTAATATTAAAAATTTGTTTTAGTTAAACAAACCGACAACATGTTGACTATGGTGGGGTCCTCATATTAAAATAAAAAGTTTAAAAAATTTACTACGGTGGTATATTTATGTTTCAATCTCACCTTCCAATAAGTTTATCAACCATTCAAAAAGGGGTGTTAGATAAATACCCATAAGAACCTATTACTATGGAAGGGCTCTATATATATATATATATATATATATATATATATATATTAAAGCAAATAAACGCTCGCATCAAGTTCAGCTCAATCGAGGCATAACTCGATAATGTTAGTCAATATATATGTAAATGTATATATATATATATATATATATATATATATATATTCAGACTGAAATGAAACCACGGACCAAAGTCTGGGCAAAAGCAAGCAACAAGACTCTCAACGTGTAGAAGGGTGTGTGCAAAGATGAAGAGAAAGACTCTAAAGTGTGTGAGAAGGCTTACAGCTGACTGCTAAAGAAGACTTCTATATCTTTAGAGTGGGTAAACACTGACTTTTGTAGGTACAAAAGGGCTATATATGAGCTCACAGGTGTTTAAAAGGGGAAAGTACACTGCATGGGGTGAGTGCAGAGCAAATTAGGCAGGGCTTCCTCGCCGTTTTCTCTTACAAAATGGCCACCCCAAGCCCTCTATTTATAGAAGGGGGAGCTACAGGTCTACTTGCGGCACCTAGTAACAGGTGTACCTGCGGCTGCCCAGGGTGCCCCGAGCAGTGTGGGTCCCGCCGTGTCGAAGTACGTACATTCGGACAACGCGCTATTCGCTCGGTCGTTCATAACTTTCAATCCGGGAGTCCGATGGAAGCATGCCATATCATTTTGGAAAGCTCTTTCCGAGAGCTACACAATGACATAGAATTTTCCCTTTTTTGATTCCAGGAAGATGGGTCCATGAACGAAATGGCATTCCCAGGTTTCTGTCAGGCAGTCCGTTGAGCCGTTTTCTATAATTTGCGTTTGAAAGTTAAGATATGGTTCTTGTTGGACTTCTATTGAAGTATTTTGAGTTGACATGAGTTGATTTGATGTGATTTGAAGTTGAGTTGGAAAAATGACCATTTTTCCCCTCCTGGGGTTATCTCCGATTTTCGCGCAGTTGTAGCAGTCTTTTCTCAGGATTATCTCTGAGGTTGACTTGATGTTGACTTTGACTGTCTTCAGGGTTATCTCTGAGGTTGGCATGACTTCTTGGGCTATCTCCAGGCTTTGATCTTGATCCCTCGGGGCTATCTCCGGGGTTGAAACTGACTTTCCCGGGGTTATCTCCGGGGTTGGAAACTATTTTCCCAGGGTTATCTCCGGGGTTGTATACTGGATCTCCTGTGGCTATCTCTGGGGTTAAAATTGATGTTGTGGTCCTCCAATGTTATCTCTGGAGTGTGAAAAAGATGCTTTTGCCCTCCTGCATGGTTAGTTACAGGAAAAGAAAATTTCGAGTGTCTACAGATGCCCCTCTTTATCATGTTCATGCAATGCAATACAAGGTATTTCTAATTATGCAAATTGCAATGTAATGAATGTTTATGATGAATGTCAAAATGTTTTCGCAAATCGCACATCATATTTCGCACTTTCCTTTTTGCTTTTCGCATTTGGCCAAATCGCATTTCACAACTCGCACATCATAATTCGCACATCGCTTATCGCATCACAAATCGCATATCACAATTCGCACATTACATATCGCATCGCAAATCGCATATCGCAAATCGTAAATCGCAATGTAATGAATGTTATGATGAATGTTAAAATGTTTTTGCAAATCGCTTTACCTTTACCGATCATTGATGATGCCTATGCTGGTGTTGACTCCAATGGTTTGGCATTTAATCGCTGATGCTTGTTTGATGAAGATAAGTTGAGATGCTTTCTACATCTCTGATGGGGATGACGTTCTGAAATCACCAGACCCTCCCGATGTATTCATTTGGTAGTTTGTAATTGCCTATCCTCATTGATCGCTAAACTTTTTGGTTCCCACTCAAGCGGTGGTATCTGAAGCTTTCATCATCACGAATCGTCTTGATGTCGTATTTGAATTGATGCCAATGGTTTAAGAATACCGGATCTTCCGATACCTTCACTGAAGTAATATTCCACGGATTACTTCACTTGACTTCACCTGATGTTACGCTAGATTGATGACAACCACCAGATGTCTCACCCTTCTTGAGGTTATTTGGAGTTTCCTTTCGCTGTTGGGTGCTTGTGCCCCATTTCCTTAAGCGTTTAATTCGCAACCCGGCTGAACTGATGACTTAAATTTCTCTGAAATCCCTGGAGGGTGTAATTCATTCTTTCGCTGCCCATATTTGAACGTCGGTGTAGAGGCCTCAACTGATGAGGACTTGACGCAGGTTAACATGTTTGATGGTGTAGATTTCCTTCGCTAGACATTTCTTCATTGGCCTTCTGCTCCTGAGTTAAGAACTTTCTTGAGAATTTTCCCTTTTTCGTAGGGGCAAGTTAATGTCGCCATGATTTCGTTCAATCTTGGAATCGAAAAAATGCCCCAGTCCTTTCGCATGTTTTTACTAGGGATTCATATGAGAAACTTTCTTTGTCAAGCAAATCGCGAGTAAATAATATCTGAATCGCCATTGAGATAATGATGGACCATGCTGATGGCGCTGACTGGTGCATTTTCCACTTTAGGATGGTTGATAAATGCCCCAGTGTTGAATTGTCGTTGCTTCCGAGATTGCCCCCAATCTTGTTGTAAGGGACCCAATATCCGGTTGTCACCAATTTAGAAATTGCCCCAGCCTTGATTGTTGTCTGGGGTAGTTGCTTTGACAGATGGGCTGATAAGACGCCGAGATCGCAAGAAGCTTTTACTTCTATTCCATCTGGTGAACAGGTAGTGGATGTGGGCTTTGATGTTGACAACTATTTCTGGTAGAAATGTCACTTTGTTAGAGAGATGATGCCTTAACTCATAGGGATATCGTTGTTGCTGAGCGGAATGACTCTATATCTACCCGAGATATCGCATGTAGTTAGCAGTGGATCTATTGGCTCGTGTAGAAATCCTTGGGTAGGAGATCACAGTGTTACCTCTTTCTTTTGAGAGGGAATCCATGTTGGACTTGATAGCCCGCATATACACTGATTTGTAGATGGGCTTGTATTTTCCTGCACAGACTAGCTTAGCCATTTTGTCATGTACAGTACAGATTGTATATACCAAACAGCATTATATATGGCAGGGAAATATATGTTAATTCACTTCCCTTTTAGTTGTGCCTTGCTACTTGCTTGATATTTGCTTGTTTTTCCAAGACTTTGTGATCTGGATGTATTCTGAACTCCTCCTTGATGGATGGACAGTGAGATGTCTCAGGATTTTTAGAATGGATCGATGATCTGTGTGTATTCCCTACCATATTTGGTGTCTTGGGACTTATTTCTGTATGTGGTTATGGATAGGAGTGAGTTTGTTTTTGTTTTTTTTGGTGAGACCGGACCATATAACATGGTTGCCTACGTACTCCCGTGTATTGGGGAGATCAGGTCGATGTAGTTCGCCCATGTACAGGGCGGATTGCAGATGAAAAGTTTTAATCCCATGTACGGGATAAATTGAAGGTGTGAAAGGTTTAATCCTTGGTGGGATAAACTGAAAGTGTGAAACGAAGTGAAACCAGGCTGCTGGTTTGAAAAGTGTGTTTTTCCCTGAGGGGCAGATGGGTAAAAAGGAAAGGCTGTACGTAGTGAGGATTAAAGAACCTGAAATGACTGGTGATCTGATGATCCAAAACCAGGATGTTTGTTTGATGGTAACCTTAGACATAGTACCGTTTCACGGTGTCTGAATTGATGAGTTACGGAAATTCATCGCCGTCCATTTCCTGTAATCTGAAAGCGCCTCCTGTCAATACCTCCTTGACAATAAACGGGCCTTCCCAGTTTGGAGCAAATTTTCCTTTAGACTGAGCTTGGTTGTCAATGATCTTCTTCAAAACCAAGTCGTGTTGTTTGAACTGCCGTAGTCGGACTTTTCTGTTGTAGGATCTTCTTTACTAGTAAAAGGCCGCTCATTTGTGGGCCACATACTTTCCCATGGATTTCATCCATAGCCTCTGAGCTTGGTCCTCGTCCAAACATCTGAGGAGACATCGTTCTGCATCTCTTTTTGTATAGTGCATCTCCACTCAGGTGGAATTTTATAGCAAGTTGATGGATCTGCCTTTTCTCAGTCGGGCTCGCCTCAACGGGTGTAGATCCATCTCGTAAGCACTTCTTGATGTGTTGATACCAAGGATGCTGGATGGGAGGTAGGTCATCCGATACTTTTCAATGTAATTCCCATAGGCTGGAGCTTTTTGTTGGGAAAATGTGTGGGTTGGCATATCTTCCTTGTCATGTATGTTGATCAAGGAGGCCGAGGTTGCTAGCGCACTCGCAAAATCATTCATATTCTAAGGAATGTGGAGGAAGGATTTTTCTTCAAACTCCGAAGCCATCTGTAGAACCTGCCAATGGTAAGGCAGCAGCTGTAGAACCTGTTGAAGAGCTTTCTTCTATTTCATTTTTCTTCTTTTTTTCTTTTTTTTCTCTTTTTTATCTTTTCTTTTTTTCCTTTTATGCATTAGATCGTGGAAAAGAGTCCTATGGATCACTAATAGGTAGCTCCGGCATTGATGAGGCCGAAGGACAATCGTCTGTTAGCAAAAGATTCCCCAAGGAGTAATGAAAACAATTTTTTCATGATCTTCCTCAGCAACCATGATTTGATGGTACCTCGCAAAGCAATCAGCACAGGAGTACATGTCTTATTGTCAATGAGTATGTGGATGAATGGGACCGAAAAGCTATCTTTGAGACAAGCTTTGTTCAGATCACTGTAATCCATGCAAAATCGCATCTCAACTCCGGGTTTCGGCACGGGTACTATGTTAGATAGCTATTCAGGGTATGTTGACACCATGATGATGCCGACTTGAAATTATTTCACAATTCTTCTTTAACCTTTAACCTCCACTCAGGTTTTAATCGCCTGAGCTTCTGCTTGACTGGCTTGAATTCCCCTCTGATGGGAAGGCGATGAATGACAATGTCAGTGGATAAACAGACCATGTCTTCATGAGACCATGTAAACACATCCTGGAATAGGGTCAATAGAGTAACCATGTCATTCCTTTGGTTTGGAGTGAGGTCCGTACCAATCTGGACTTGTTTGGGGTTTTCTTAGGTTCCGAGGTTTAAAAGAGGTGGTTTGATCAAGATTTGGCTTGGGTTTGTCTTTGACCCATTCTTTGATCTCCTGAGGTATCTCATAGTCATCTTGTATTTCCATCAAGTCTGAGTCCAACTTTACATCAAAGTTACAGTCCTCGTGGAGAATAGACACCTCATCAGCAAGTACAGACACATCTAAATTCAGAGTTCTGAAACAAAATATGTTTTCACTTAGTATATAACACTATTCAATCACACAAAGTGTTAGCCTGTAATGACAAAAGTAACTACTAATGCTGTACAAAAAAAGTAAGCAGTTATTGCTATCTACAAGGTAGAGAGAGTTTCTTCCCTTTTTACCCTTGTCGGTAAATGCAAGGAGTGGTGCTCCAATTGTCTAGGGCAAAGTCTTGGTGGACTGTAGTGATGGAGGGGCTATCATCAACCTCTTTCTCCCGAATGATGACCATTATGTTTGGGCCATCATCGTCTGGGGTGTATCTGTTTGAGAAGTGTTTATTTGGTTTGATTGCACCATTGATGGCTGCCTACGTACTCCTATTGAAGAGGAGATCAGGTCTTTCGTAGTTCAGGCTTTGGTTTGAAAAGGTTCAAAGGGGTAAGTAGTGAGAAGAGTGTAGAGATGTTTTTTTTTAATTATTTATTTACATGCATGGAAAATAAAAGACATACTACGAAGAAAGTGATATCGTTCCAACATTTTCTGGAACTCGCAACTTTATCCCCTGGATCTACATCTTCTCGGCTAGTTGAGGCCTAATAATCCAGTTGTCAGTGGTTATATTGCCTTCAGGGCTCGTGATAGAGGTTACCCCTTGATTCTGAATGTCTTCGCTTGTGGCCATAACTTGATAGCTTCCTGATTAGTACATTCCTCAAGGACGCTTGAAATGGATGCATTGCAAAAAGGGATGAACTCTGGATTCTTTAATGGGTTGGATTCCCCGATAATCTCACCACCTTTTTCTTCATCTATTCTTTCGCCTTCTTCATGGGTTTCAAAGGATTCAACCATGAAATCTCCCTCAAACTGTTGTTTCATTTCTTGCAAAGAACTTTCCTTTTTGGTTTTTTCTTCCTTGGAAAGGATTAGTATTTCCTCTGCATCATCCAAGGTGATAAAATCAGGAACGTGGTTGATATCTTGGAACCATAGGATGTTTGATGTTGGCGAGGGAATCTCCTTTGGGGATACCTTTGTCTCCTTTGTCATTTCTAGCATTAGGATCAGTCCACTTTGTGTTCTGGCAGAATTGTCACTCATAGCCTTCACCTCATTTGAACTGTCTGTCTCGAATGGACATCTTAAGCTTTTTATTTCCTTTTCGCCTTTTTTGGTCATGGGCAATTCTATCTCCAGCTCTCCATTTTTAATGAGATCCTGGATTTTATGTCTCAAAGACCAGCATTCTTCAGTCGTATGTCCAAGTGAGTTAGAATGGTAGAGACATATCTTGGTGGAATCATAACTCTTTATCTTGGGATTTATAGGAGGCATCAACTTAGTAATCCTTCCTTCGCTTATCAGAAAATGTAGTATTTCTTTATTGGATTTGCTCAGAGGGGTGAATTTTTGGACTCTTTTAGAGGTTGTTTGATCTTTCATCTTTGAGAATTCGTATTCCCTCGATCGATTTTTCTGCTGGCGAGATCTTCTAGCAATTTTATCATCCCCATTTTCTTGTATTTTCAACCTGCTTTGATCTTCTTCATTTAGCTGGCTCATCATGGAGTCCTTTTTCTCTTGGCTTTCTGATAGTTGAGTGAAAAATTGCCTTGTTTCTTGATGTTGGTGCACTATCAGCTTAGCCAGCAGGTTTACTTGATTCTGGATCGCATCCAATTTTTGCATTACTGGCATACCCTCCTCTGAGTTTTCCCACTCTAGGACATTTGTTATGTGCTTTTGGGGGTATTCCTCCATCCTTCGTATGTATTTTATTTAATTGGATACATTCGGTCAGCTTCGACGACACGATCATGTTTACTTCTTCCGTATCATGTCGCAATGGAAGGTTGGTGTTGATATTTTGTTGGTCAGGTTGTTCGACCACAATACTGCCACTTTCGATCAGATTTTGAATCTTATGTTTTAAGGACCAACAATCCTGTGTATCGTGTCCCGGAGACCCTGAGTGGTAAGCACATCTCTGGCTTGGATTGTATCTTTTGCTCCCTAGTTCTAGAGGTGAAGCTAGTTCGGTAATTTTCTTATGATCCATTAATATCGCCAATACATTTTCAAGGGAATCGACTAGTGGAGTGAACACCCGATTTTCCGATCTTTCGAATTTTCTTTTTCTATCCTGGCATTAGTTGAATGTGGCCTGTTGTTGAGATGGCAGATTGTCTTGCATTTTCCAAATAAGGGGACTGTAGTTTGGTCTCCTAGCTTGCCCCTGTACAACAAGGGATACATCTTTAATGCCTTTATAGGGTACCCCCTTGGGATCACTCCCATACTTGCCAGTCTGTATGTTTGGCGACTGCTTCCAAGGCAATGAAGTCTTTAATCTTGCCTGCCTTTAGGCCCATCTCTGCCATTTCGCAGTGTTTGATCATTTCCGCAAATGGCTTTCCTATGCCTGCTAGGATCCTCTCATAGTAAGGAGCCTCTTGGATATCAATAAATGTCATTACCATCTCGGTTTTCATCATTGATGGAATGACTTTATACCGCTAGATGTCTCCACCTTTGGGCATATACTTAAAGATTCAAGATTTTGCTTTTTCACTTTAGTCACTTGATATCGATCCGGTGTCATTTGTGATCGAAAATCAGATCGATTTAGAAAGGCGTGGGCAATTCTTCCGGGATTGTGGATTTTGGCAATGTCAAGTCGGGCATACCAGCTTTAGCTTCTCCGGTGAGACTTTTTGAAAAAGTTGCATTCGAGGCTTTCATTTTCAAAGATAAGACCCAAATTTCGCTTAATGTACACTTTTAGCGCCAGATAGGGATCGCTTCATGCATCAGTACTTTTCAAACTCGGGACTTTGAATTTGGTAGGATATCGAGCCCCAGGAATATACAGAGATCTGAATAGGTGACACTACCATAATTTCCGGTCCTTTAATCGAACCGGATGGTATCCTCCATTTGTTGGACTTTCTTTCTTATATCCCCAGTTTCTCGATCATCCCTGAGATTTGTGATTTCTTTATTGGAATGAAGTTTAGGTATCTGGGTTTCCATCTTTTCACCAATGCCCTGACTGCCCCCTAGTGTGAAGGACTCTGGTTGAGTAGGCATTGTCTGGCCCTGCGTATTTTTACTTTGTTCTTTTAGAAAAACAACCAATTCTGCTATCTGATTCCTTAATCCTTCAAACTCCTCTAGAACGCTCAACACACATCACTGATTCATGTTGGATACTAGGCTGCTGCAGAATCTCCAAATAAACTGATCCATCAAAATTACTAGCATCTGTAGTAGCCAGCTTTGATAACGCATCGGCAATAGAATTATCATTTTGCTCAACACCTTGAAATTCATAAAACAAGAAATATTGAAGCTGATCCTTCAATTCTGCTAGATATTTGATCATTTTTGGTCCTCGAGCTTCATATTCCCCTGAAATTTGCTTGATAACTAGCTGAGAGTCACTGTAGATAATTAGCTTCTGAACTTCAAGACTCTTCGCCAATCGTACTCCTGCTAGCACCGCTTCGTACTCTACTTCGTTGTTCGTTACTCTGAACCCAAACCTGATGGCCTGCTGCACCTTGAACCCCTCCAGACTTGTCAAAATAATCCCTGCTCCACTGATGTCTGAAGTAGAAGATCCATCTACGCACACGGCATTCACGAACTCGATTGTGTTGAAGAATCATGGCGCTCGATCAGACACTTCAGCTTTTGCCAAACCGTCATCAGCTTCCAAAAACGAACACTCCACCATAAAATCGGCCAGAGCTTGACCTTTTATAGCAGTTCTGGGATGATATTCGATGAAAAATTGAGACAACTCCATTGTCCAAGCATAGGCTTGCCCATAACCTTCTTCAGAGGCTGATCTGTGTAAACCACCAAGAGCCATTATATTTGCCTAAGCTTTCGACTAGCTATCATCAAAGCGAAGGTAAATTTCTCAATATTCGGATACCTTGTTTCAGCATCCCTAAGAATATAGCTTACATAGTAAACCGGATGCTGCTTACCCCCAACTTCTCGCACCAACACTGCTCCTACTGCCAATGAACTAGCTGCCAGATACAAATATAATGGCTCAGCAGGAGCTGGCTTCACCAACAAAGACGCCGAAGACAAATACGTCTTTATTCTCGGAAGGCGTCTTCACATTCGAAGTCCATTGAACGCGTCTTTGCATTCTTCTACCGTTCAACGATCAAAGAGCAAGCAAATACCTTTTTCGGTACGATTTAGACATGAATCTCCTCAAAGCTGCAATTCTCCATGTTAGTCGTTGAATATCTTTGAATGAGTGAGGAGTCTTCATGTTCAGAATAGCTTGAATCTTTTCTGGATTGACTTGATACCCTCCGATGACGGATAACCCAAGAATTTACTCCGCACCGAGACCGAATGTGCACTTGGTGGGATATAGCCTCAAATTGTGATGATTTGACCGTCTCGAAAACATTCTTCTAAATCGTCCAAGTGCTTCTGCACTATCATACTCTTCACTATCATGTCATCAACATATACTTCCATGTTCCTCCCCAGCTGTCTTCGGAAGACGAAGTTCATCATCCTTTGGTAAGTGGCCTCAGCGTTTATCAAGCCAAACGTCATTTTCTTATAGGCATATACCGAACGATGCGTAATAAATGCCATCTTCGGTATATCCTCTATACACATGGAGATTTGGTGATAACCAGAAAAAGCATCCATAAAGCTAAGCAAGGCATACCCTGAAGTCGCATCGATGAGCTGATCAATGTGAGGTAGAGGATAGAAGTCCTTCGGGCAAGCTTTATTTAAGTTCGTGTAGTCAATACAAACTCGCCATTTCCCATTCTGCTTCTGGACTAACACAACATTCGCTATCCACTCCGGGTAGTCTATCTCGAAGATGAAATCTGCTGCCAGTAACTTTGCAATTTCTTCATCAATCATCCTATGTCTCTCTGGTGCAAAAATCCTTCTTTTCTGCCGAGCTTGCTTCTTTGACGGATCCACCTCCAGCCTGTGCTCTGCAATCCTTCGGCTCACCCCGGGCATATCATTAGGTTCCCATGCGAAGATATCTGCATAACATATAACATCTCAAAAGTTCTATAAGATTCGTCAGGAGAGGTTCCGGCAGACCCGAACATATCTTCACTGTTTTGTCCTTCTTGTCAGGAATCAGCTTGAACTCTTCTGTCTCTCCAGCTGGCATGACCAACGGCTCTGAACTGCTTTCAGTAAAGGGCTCAATTTCTATTGCCATAGTCTGCTTTTGCTTGCTAACCCCTACTCTCGAAGCAATCACAACATTTCTATAGCAACGTCTAGCCAGATCTAAATCCCCTGCCACCTCACCAACTCCAAAATGTTGTCGGGAACTTGATTTTGAAGTGAGGAATTAACGTCACAGCTTGCAGAGCAGTCAAAGTAGGTCTACCCAATATGGCGTTGTAAGCCGAATCTACATGCACAACATAAAATTTACACATTATTTCTACCTGTTGAGGAGCCGTACCGAAGATAACTGGTAACTCGATAGTCCCTACAACTTTGACTGGATCATTACTGAAGCCATACAAAGGAGCCTCCTGTCCGACCTCCATCTTTCGTCCATCTAAATGCATCCTCTGATAAGCATGGGCGTATAGAATATCAACAAAAGACCCATTGTCAATCATCATTCTCTTCATGTCCACTGAACCCAGTTGTGCAATAATCAACAACGCTCCTTCATGGGGTTCGATAGGTTCTGAAGGGTAATCTTCATCGGTAAAAGATATGATCGTCCCTTGATACGGTCTGTCAGTCTTCATGAGCGCACCCGCCACTGACATGACCGAATCCAAATATCCACGTCTCTTCTTCCCTATCGTCTTTCCCTGTTGATCCCCGGTAATAACATCAGGTAATAACATCAACGACGTGCCTCGGTGGCTGATTTGGAGTAAGTTGTACAGGTTAAAACGGTTGAACCACCTGAACAGACCGGTCATCACTCGGCTGTTCCTGCTGGTGCCCTCTGCCTACCACATATTGGACCAACACGCCACTTTGAACCTTTTTCTCCAAGAATTCCTTCAAACTACAACATTCGTTCGTGTCGTTACTAGATGCCTGATGATAACCACAATATTTGTGAGTATTGCCCGCCCCAGGTTTAATGTTGTCATGAGGTGGTTTAAAGTAAGGTTGGTTCCTAATCTGATCCAGAATAACAGCCCTATCCGTATTCAGTTGGGTGTATACCTTGTTCACCTTTTAGGTGGGAACAGGTGGACGATTTCCTCCTTGACGCCAGTTGTTGTTGTACTTCTTCGAGCTACCTTCTGCCGATCATTATTCCCTCCATTCTTCCTCTGATCGCCTTCAGTTTTATCTATGTCTGTCTCCTTCAACTTGTCCGAAGAAAGACGCTTTAAGCTATTCATAGCTTCTTCTACCACAATATAGCCCTCAGCCTTATCAAAAGCTTCGGCCAGACTCTTCGGATGGTGAAACATCATCTTCTTCACCAGCTTCTCTGACTTCACTAGATCTAAACCGTTCTGAAACAATCCAACAGCCTGAAGATCATTGAGATCTGTTACCTGACCGACTGCTTCCCTGAAGCGCTTCACATATTGGCCTAGGGACTCATTTAAAAATTGTCGAACTTGAGCCAATGAACCGGTAGGCTTTCCTCTTCTTCTGTTGCTCCCAAAATGAGCATGAAATTTATTGCATAACTCCATCCATGACGAGACCGAATCCGAAGGCAAAGTACCCATCCACTGCCTTGCATCTTTCCTAAGCGTCGTCACGAACGTCTGACACTTGGCAGCATCGGTAAAATCGTAGTAGTTCATCAGTCTGTCAAATGTCTGGCTATGGTCATAGGGATCCCCCGATCCATCATAACTTTTCATATGAGGCAGCTTCTTAGTAGGATCAGCCTTCTCCTTACGAATATCCGAGGAAAAAGGAGACGCTTTTTTTCCCGAAATATCCTTTACTTGCTAGACTTCGGCCAGCTGCTTCCGATGCTCTTTCAATTCTTTAACCAAAAAGTCCACTCCTTCTGGCTGTGACGAGACTTCTTTCTCCAGAGACCTCTTCCATCCGAACCCACTGCTCTAGATGGACTTCTCTAATGGTGAGAATCCCCGAAGCGGTGTGCTTTCAGTGGTTTCTCGGGAGTATGACTTCTAGATATACTTCGGTGTGGGGCATTGTCACTATGGTGAGAATACTCAAGACGGTGTACCTTCTTTGTATTCTCAGGTATATACTCCCTAGACCTACTTCTTCGTTTGCTACCACCATGATCCTGAGAACCGATAGGGTGACGTGCCCTCCTTGATACCTCAAGAGTATGGCTTCTTGACCTCCTTCGATCTTGAGGTCGGCCCCGAGATATATGAACGGAGTGTACATGCTCCTTCCCTTCTCTTGGTTGCCCATCTCTAGATTTGTTATACTTTTCGGACTGAACATAACTTGATGCCTCATCCTTCAGTTCGGCCATACGAAGCATCTGTTCAGCTATCTCTTCTCTTTGCTTCAGAAGAACCTCCAAAGCTTTATCCGCCTCCTCAGCCATCTTAGCCAACTTGGAAACCCTATCATCCCCGACCACTTTTGTCGTGGTTCTAGGTGGTGTGCCTTTTACCCGCTTTCCACCATGGTCGAGTCCTTTTCAAAGAAAAAACCGGTCTTTCTAGCATCAACATGGGCTCTCGAACGAGAACCTTCTGAAACATGCTTGGAAGCCGTACTATTATGAGCACTCTTTGAAGGACCCAACCGATCCTTGACAGAGATACGCAGAGATACGTTGTATAGACGAACTTACAGCCATCGGCTGTCCTTCAAGGGTAACCGTTCTACTCCTCACCATAACTTCCGACGTAGAACAACTGAAAAGTTGTGATTGAAAACTCAAAACTACTAGAAAAACCCTCTTTCTAGTGCCAATGTTAACGCCAAGATCTTTCTACGCGCTCCAATCACGTAAAGCACGTCCAATTGCACAATAAACACGACAATAACAGAAGCTTGACGGCTTGGACCGTCGGGGGATAGCTCCGGCGTGAGAGTCAGTACCTACGATCACAAGGTTAACAATTGAGGAAAATAATATCTAGTATCCTGAGAGGAAAAAAAATATTTGTTACCTTTTCTTGTGTGATATCCTTGCCCACTTATACTCTCATGTTCGGTTTCTTGTGCCACCCACTCTCCTCTGACACAATCCCTCACCACCACCAGTGACCTCAGCCGACTGCATGCAGCCCACCTGCTCCATCCCATCACTGCTTTCCACCGCCGGCCGACTAGATCCCATCCACATTAATGCATGACAGAGATAACAGTCAACTGTTATCTTACTCATGATTTATCGGTCAAAGCCCAAATGGTAATATTAATTACCCATTGGCATCGGCCCAATGACTAGGCCCAATAACATCAGGATCCAGTAGTGATAACCCAATGGATCTACCAAGGAGTTCGGCCCAATGTACATAAAATATCATGACCCAACAAAACCTATTTGATATAGTGTATGATTATTAGTATTATATTTAATTATGTTTCAATCTACATAATTTACCAATAATTTCATTTGTGATCTTACTACTATAGTTGATCTAAAGAGCCTATAAAATTTCTTATAATCTCTCGTGTCAAAGTATCGAGTCTTTGAGATTTTATTGATTCATGTGGATTTGAACTTCCTTGTCTTTGAAATATTATTCTTCTCCTTCACCTCAAATGACCAAAGGCATGACTTCTACTCAAAAATTGAAAAACGCATCACATCCAAACCTCCGTGTTAAAACATTTTTGCCAATGTGCTAAATTATATATGGAAAGACGAGAACCAAGAGAATTATCATTTGTGTTCAATATCCCGCTTTTAGTATATTATAAAAAAATAACTTGCTTAATCTCGATGGTTATGTAGCTTGTCTTTTAATTTAATTTGTTGTGAATCTTTTTTTAGAAACTGAAACTTAGGAAAAAAAAAGTTTAGAACAAAGAATCATAAAAATACTATTTAAACAAAAGAAATTTTGGCAATGGAGTGGTCGTGGCAACATGCATTTGTGGGTTTAGACTTGGACGTTCTAGTTTATTGTTGGTCAAACATGTAAGACCATATAAAGCTTCTAAGGTTTGTTTAACACATTTCGTAGAGCTAGTATATCTTGTCATTTCTAGCTCTATAATGAGTTTTGAATCGTACAAGCTATTATTTCTCATCTACAAATACATAATGGCGCTTAAATCACCAAAAGCAAGTTACGCCAAGCCATTTGTCCATGGTCAACAAAGAATGTGAGAAAATCCCGACATTTATTTAAAGCATTATAGTGTTTATCGCTTAAAGGCCGCGAAAACTACGAGATATTGTTTCGAGAAATCCCTTAATAATTATCAAACAAATTGCAAATAACTCCAACGACTTAACATATAATCAAGTGTATTCAAATTCCAATTTCGAACAGCATACAAGTTCCTTCTGGTAAAATGTTGCTAAATGCTAAATTTGTAAGCTCAAGAAATAAAAGATAATGATCCAAAAACCCATTGAACTCTTGTCAAGCTATCAAAATAATATACAAATAATTTTTTTTTGTACCAAAGGTCCAAAACCATTGAACTTTCAAAAAATTGTTAAAAATGCCCAAAATGCGACCATAGGAGCTGATGTGACTACTACCGTGTACATATCATGTCAAATTTTGTGTATTTTTGATAATTTTTTGACAGTTCAATGGTTTTGGTGCAAAAAAAATTGTTTGTATGTTTTTTGATAGCTTAACAAGAGTTCAATGGATTTTTTCGATTATTAAGTCGTAAATGCTAAAATTGGTGAAAGATATTTTACAATTGATATCAATACTCGCACCTTTGCACGAAAGTTGGCATCTAACAGGATATTGCTCGTCTTCACATCTCGATGGACATAGTATGGCTTAGTGTGGACATGTATATACTCAAGACCTTGTGCTGCATCAAGAGCAATCTGAACTCGTGTAGCCCAAGGAAGAGGTTTATAGCCTACAGAAGTATCAATTTTTAGTTAGTAACGATTAACCTTATCATAATCAACAGTTGAACTAGAGATAGGCCTAGCAAAATGTGAAAATTAAGCCACGTGGTATATTTCTAGCAACTTTAAGAATTAATTCATATATTTATTTGACATGTGGTCTAGAAATGATTTCAATAATGACCACATCACGAGTAAAAAGCAAACAGGTAATCACCAAAGTGCAAAGATGAAAGTTTGACATAAAATTGGACACTGTAATACTCCACTAATCTATCGGTAAAAGAATGTAGAATCAACATATATCAAAGTTCACTTTCTAGAAAGGAAAGTTAAAAGACATGAGTGGATTCTTTTATTAAAAAAAAGAAAGATGAACAGTTTTATTTTCCTCTACAAAGAAAAGAAAAGAAAAAACTTGAGCAGTTCCTAAGTAAGTCTAAAATCTAAATCTCTTGATCATGTTAAGTGTTGATTTTTCTTCCCCCAAAACAGGTTAAATTAAAAACGGAAACTTAAATCCGGTAACCACGATTTAAATCAAACTCATGCAGAGAATAGACCATTAGTTATTGGAAACCAGTCAATTAGTAGAGAACATAGTAGTACAAGTTAAACTATAAAAGAAATCCCATATACAGAAATGTTCAGAGACTCATGCCAGCAATCGTACTATTAACGACTCATGGATGGCAATGATTCAAGTGAAACAAAAGAGAAGGAAAAAAATGCTGCCATGGACTAGCAACAACCTGATTAGGCTAGACTTCAAACATATCCCTCAATCACGAAAAGAATAATAAGTAATAAATTTGACTTTTCAACTTAAAGAAAAAGGTAACATTTTTAGTTAAAGGACTCAATGTTGAGTAAAAGTCTGAATGAAGTTTGTTTATATGTCTAAGTTACCAGCCCAAGAATGCATTTCAAACCAATTCAATGCAGAATATAATGAAGAAAATGAGACTTTTTCCAGTAATTCATGAAGGATCAACCCTTTGGGAATTTTATACAATCATGCTTTGGGTAGTAATGGATAGTGATTCATGTTTGGATTCATTAGAACTATCTGAATTTCTAGGTTCTGCGCACCAAGAATGTTTTTTTCTTATTGAAGAGATAAGAAATTACAATGTATATGGACGCCAAGAAGTCCTTCCAAAATCAAATCAAACCAAAAGAAAGCAAAAACAATGAGGGCAAAAAAATATAGGCGTACTTAATATAGAACTTCTTATCTCTGTAGGACAACATATATGTTTCTATAAACAACTCTCAAGCCAATATATTCTTAGATGATAATAACATTGAAAGTTGAAATATAAATGTAACAATGATTTGATACTGCTGCATAAGATGTATATGTTTCCACTAGTGGGGCATATATTAGATCTACGAAATCCGGGTCTATTTTCACACCCGGATTAAGATGCGTCAGCGATTCCATCTCTTGACAAACATACATCATTATATAGTTAAATATAACAACATACATTCTCAAATCACAGGTTCTAATACCTTATAACCTTGTTCATTACAAATAATGATAATTACATTATTCTTTATCTCTTACAAGAGTGACTTTCATCCGCCACCAAGGATACATAACCGTTCATTAAACTATTCTATAGTTTAATTACATTATTCTACATTACAAGTCTTCGCTTGATCTTCACGCTCATTCATCTAATGAATGGCACTTCGTCTGGATATCGATCAACTTGATCTTTATGGGATCCTTAAGTTCTTTCTAACATCGTTCGCTGAAAATATTTTTATTTAAAGCAAGTGTGAGCATTCAATTGCTCAGCAAGTCATAGCAGTTGAACAAATAACTTCAAGAATTTAAACATTCTTTTAAGACTTCAATAACCGAACAAAGGTTATGAAGCAGCTTGAATAATAGGAATAATCTCGATTCCTATCATTTTAAAACATTAGTCACATTCACTTTGAAATACTTTCATTCTCTACTCTCTTTCATACACATTTTGTTCGGCTAAGAATCAATAGCACAAACTTAATAATAACGGTTCATGTATAAGCAGAACATTCTCTTATTGAACAGTTCAATCACGTAGCAGTTCATCTCATGTAAAACACCAAGTGTTCACATTGTGGCACAAGGCCTCATACGTTATATCACCTTGTTCAAAAATCGCACATTCGCACATAGACAAAACTTCTCAAGTTCAACATCTGAGAAGTTTAAGAAATTAACATTAATTTAGAATATGAATGAAGTTAGGAAACTTGCCTTTACGATACCATACATACGACTTATTTGAATCGCTTCATTCATTCAATCCCTATAACACATAAGGAAACATATACACCAATTAGTCATGTATATTTGACTCATGTATTGGTTTACTTAACTTTACTTCTTAGGGTTCGCGTTCTTGCAACCTAAGTTTACGCGACCACTTTCATTACCGTTCTACGGCTTCATGACATACGGAGATGTCTTACTTATACGTTCATCATCTTTGATGATTTACATTCTTATCTTCTTCTTATAACTTCTCTAGGACTCAACACACATCGCTTCTCCGCTAGTAGTCCATATGGTACTACGAGTGGTTTCCCCCACAAACAACCAACAAACAAGTTCCGTCTCGCTCTACACCGCCATCACAGTTGAGTTAGATCGGTTGTCAGTTTCGTATATACCTTCGCTCTCTGAAGGAATTGTTTAGCCCAGCTCCCATATGTCAACCATCAAAGGTTACGATTGTACTACAACCTAAACTTATCTTAACTTATCTGAACTATTAAACTATAATGTTCGTTAAGTCAATTTCTCATTCCTTATGGCTTTCGGCAACTAAATGTCATACCTCAAGATTCATTCTCTATCGTCCAAGTTATATACGATCATTTGTATACTCGTAAGCGATCATTCAAGTTAATCATTAACTTCGGCTTCTTTACGTTATGTGTACTTGTCTTTAATTGACTTCCTCACCATTCATGGTTTAATCATTGGTCTTTATTATCTTACGGCCAAACCATACACGGGTGTAGGTTCGCTTTGATTTAATATTTCGTGATACACTCAACCCTTCACGTCGGTTAAAGTGTTCAACGCTTGCATTTCATTCTAACATTCTCCATCCGACCCATATTCGGCTTCCATTAATCTTCTTATCGTTCGCTACGGATTTCTTAATACCATTTGTTATTCTCCCTTAATGTCGAAGCCATACGGTTCGTTGTATGCTAAGACTGATCATTCAACGCAACTGCGTTGCGTTCACAACATCTATACGTTTTACACTTATCTCTCATTACTGCCACATAACATCGAAATGTTATTCATTACCCTCGTCAATCAATGTCTAAGGAATCATAATCATAGCAATCCCTCACGTTCATTTATCGCGACTACAGTCCCCGAATATCAGTTTCGTAACCCGTGTTCACATTCTTTGTCTTTTAATCTCGTTTAATCTTTCCATTCAACCTTTATTAAAGGTTTAAAACACTTGATTAAGTGTTACATTCAATGAACTACACGTTCATTAGCTCTCATACACTTCCCCGTGTTTGAAAGCGTTAAAAGCTAATTATCGACTTTTTTTCCTATCTTGCGTGATTGGCCAGTTCCTTTTTAACACTCGCGTTGCAGCGCCACTCTGCAGTTGTCCAATCGCTGCCCGGGCCATTGGCGCTGGCCGCTTCTCTCAAACTGACATTTCATATGCATTGCCAGGCCGAGCCTTAGTTCTTGAAAAATTTTCTAAGTCTTGAATCCATTTTGAGACGCTTACTTCCCGATCTCATAACTTCTTCATTATAATTCAGAACGAGGTCGTTCCAAAGTCATTCTCTTCCTTATGTTACGTACTTCGATTACCCTCGGACAAAACTTCGTTCTGAATCCGTTAAAATGCCATTAAATTGGCTTAATTCTCATCCTTCGTTTGTTTTACGTTTTTAACGTTCTTCGTTCGTTCGTCCGTAGTTCGGTCATCCAAACTCGAAATTCGATCGTTCTTGAGTCCACGACTCACGTTTTCTACGTTCTCTTACTTTCTTATGAAACCCTACACGTTCGAGTTCATTTACTAACTTTTTGATTCTCGTTCGTCTTTTACAAAATTTTTCGTCATAACTTCGTTATAGCTCAGTTTTAATCCGTTCTTCATGAACGTTTCTACCATTCCTAACCAAGCAATAAGCATCTAACTTATACGCGATGGTTTTAAACTTGTCCATCAACAACAAATTATACTACGATGGTTTTAAATTTTTCCATCAACAACGTTCTTCGTGCTCTTCGCGTGTTCTTCGCATTCTTCGTTCGTTCTTCATTTTTAATCGATATTTTGATTACGATTTCACTTTTTCTTAGAATTTGATGTTATAGAACACCATTCCTTACTTATTTCACCGAATCGTTCATAGGATTCATTCGTATCGCTCAAATTCATTAAGAATCTTATACTTATTTAAGAAAATTATAAACTAAACTTTTAATTCTTATTTCTTCATTTTCTCATGATTTCAACCATATGAAATCATTCTTACATCTTTTACTTCATATTCTCATTAAGCTATGTTTTAAACATAGAAACTTAAAGAAACTTTATTAGAAGTTAGGTTTTCGGATTCCCTCTCTTCTTTAATCTTTCTCCGTTGGACAAAGCGTGCACTCGGGCTAGCTTTTCCTCTTTCTTTTCCTCTTCTTTATCCCATCCGAACTCTCTCTCTCTCTCTCTCTCTCTCAAGTTGGAGGATTTTCAAAAATCCAAATAAATGAACTTAAGGCTTCTTTTTATAGATTTTCAAGGCTAGGGGCGTTTTGGTCATTTGGCCAACCCGCTTTACTATTCACACCTCCTTACTATTCACGTAGCTTCCCTTGGAAGCTTTGTGCTTCCTTCTTTCGGGTTTCGTCCGACAGTTTTAAAAACTGCGATTCTCGGAATCCAAATATTTTTGGATATTTCGTCTTTCCTTTACCGATTAACTTTTACGCATTCCTCGGATCTCCGAAAAACTGAAAAACACTTTTCCACGATAAGCGTTTTCCTTCACGTTTTTCCCTAACGTAGTTAAACGAATGAAAAGTACATAACAGTACTTTTTGTCATTTTTATTTCGTCCGATTTTTGCACGCTTTTCGAGAAAAACTTTTATCGGCTTACTTAACTTTTCACGATATATTATCGTCAAATCTTTCGACGGAATGTCATTTCGACATACCCAACTCTCGGAAAGGCTTAAGTTATTCAAACCCCAACCCTTAGGGTTTCGTCGGGTGAATAGTGTTTATTTCGTCTTTTTCCCCGAAAATATTTTTGTTTCCGGAAAAATTTTATTTTCGTCTTGAAAATTCTTACTGCTCGATTCTCAGCTCGTAGCGTAATCCTCTCGATTAATAATCATCCTAGGTTCTAGAACGATTAATAAACACATAGCACGAAATAGTATTAATAAAAATTCATTTTATTAAAAACTAATTCTTTAAACGTAAATTCTGGATAATCCGATTTTCGGGGTTGTCACACATTCTATCTCCATCCAGTAAAAAGAGTCCTACTTTTTTGCTGATGTTTGTTTTCCACGAATATTAAGGTTTGCACAGGATGCAGTCATAAATTTCTTAATAGAAAATATTAGTCGTTAAAGTTTTGTATTGAACTATAATGATAAAGCATTCTAAGGTTTCTTATGCAAATCATAATGTTCATTCGGAAAAAAAAGGTCTTAAAAGAATAGGATTTCATTTTCCCTTGCAGAGGGAGCACTATGTGAAAGAAAGAAGCCATATGCACCAGAATAAGACTGCCTGAATCTAGAGTCAGAAGAAATAGTTTAATGAGAATAATAAAAGAAGACAGGTGTTTATGAAAATTACAGAACAAGTTCATAGAAGAATTAGTATCTAGCAAGCAAGCTTGGAGCGGCAAAAGGTAGCTTGGAACTGGCTCTCAGATGACTTTTACAAATAAGCATCCAAAACCAAATAATTGGACCATGTGACAGATTATGCAGGAGAGAGTAAAGATAATTAGTTGTGAGATAGTTACGGTACAAACCATTAACTAATCATTAAATTCAAACCTCTTACAAAGGGATTGTGAAGATGATCACTCAAGGCACCATTTTGTGCAAATTCATATACAAGAAACAGAGAGTCTCCACCAGCAGCATATCCAATTAGCTGAATCTGTTGAAAAATTGAATTCATGCACTAAAATGTTAGCTCAAAAGGAGATCAATAATATCACTTGGAAAAACTGATTCCAAATTTGGCTGATCCATCAGTGGGATAGGCATAAAACAGAAATAAAGCATAAATGAACTTCCAACTTGTGAAATACAATACACAACATATAACTCTTACCAAGTTTGTATGATGAACATTGCAAAGAATATTGATCTCTGATTGAAACTCTCTCGACTTAGTATTTTTCATCTGTTTAATAGCCACATCCTACAAAGCAGCAACATACAGAAAAGACCATGAATAAATAACTCTACAAATATAAGAAGGCAGGATGATATATATTGTTTTCTCATATTACATTTCCTCTCAGTTTTCCCAGGTACACAGATCCATAAGACCCTTGTCCAATTTTTTTGGACACGCTGAAGTTGGAAGTCGCATTGCAAACTTCAATATAAGGGAAATAAATTGCTCTGTCAGAGCTGACTGAGACAACTATGCTTTCTTCAGCTTCTGCATATAAAACATTAAAGAATATTACTAATATAACAACAAAAGTATGCAATCATAGAACAAAAGTATGCAAACATATAATAAGTGCCAGCATATTTCCCAGCAGAGAAAAATATTAACTTGTATGTGAAGGCGTTGATGTAAGGTCACAAGGCAAGTATCTCATCAAGTATGCTTTTGACGGCCTAATACGTTTTCCCTTATAGTAATATTTCCAGAAAATAAAAGTGACCAATGATAGCACAACTGCAACAGCTGCCACGGCGGTTCCAACAATTATATAGATTTGAGATTTAGAAAACTTTTCAGTCTTTGGATCTGCAGCATAGAGACTAGAAAAATATTGTCATGTTGTTAACATATCAAGCACACACACAAAAACAAACAAATAGAAAAAAAAGGAGCAGAAGAAAGAAACCGAGTAACAACATTTATTATGTAGGCAAACATTATAACTACCAAAACTCATTGCACATTTCAAACTATCCAGGCACATTCTAATCACTAAGTGATGAATATACATGGCTTCCCCAGTTCCAACACATCCTTTGACACCAGGGAGGAGTTGAGGTTTGTTGTGCCTTTAATGGCTTTAGTTATGCTTCAAGACAAAGTGAAGGCTAAAGGTGGGAAGGCTGAAGTGTGCTGTTCCAGCGGTAGCAACATAGATTATCTGGAATTTGGATGATGCTCGGCTCCATCCCACTGAATTTTAAACCTGGGTTTTCTTTTGGTTTATTCTGATAAAGAGCGCAAAAGAGAAAATATGAGAATGAACTGGAGAGCATACATCAGTACCCCTAGCACCCGTCGCTTTTTATTAAACCCAGCGTGTATATACAATGACTTCAATCCTCTTAACACTCCACCTCAAGTCGCAGCATATATATCATATTCACCAAGCTTGTTACATAAACAGGAAACCATCCAATGGCTCTTAATATACGAATCATCAACTAATTTCACTTCAGCTGATCAACATAATATATGCTGATAATACATGTTCTTACGAGAGAAAACAGAAAACGAGAGGCTAACAAGGGACAGTTAAAAAAATATCAAGGGGCCTCATGAGTCCAAAACTACATTCTGGATCAATATGACTTCTTTCCCACATAAAGAGAAGATCTATTCAATCTTTGAGCAGTAAGGCATTCTAGACTTCTTATAATATTTTTTCAAACTTATTGATCAACGAGATTACTCCAACACGAGAAAATTTATCAAGTTCACAAATTATAAGCAAATAATACTTCAAGACAAGTTGGCTTAGACAAAGACGTTATAAAAACTAATACTGAACTAACCTTTATCATAAGGCACAATAAGATTTTTTAAGCCCCCTGCCCATGCAAATGGACAAAAACAAATAATTAGCAATTTGAGGTGCAATCTCTCAAAAATAATAAACTCATATTGTGCATCACATAGCTGAAATGAACAACAATACAAAAAGTACAACAATTCTTATAAATGTCTTATGTCATAGTTCAAAATATTTTCAAACAGAAAAAGGAGTGTAATAAGTATAAATGAACATCAGTGAAACAAGACCATGTATCTGCACCCTGCAAATACTCTACAACTACTCTAAAAGTATAAATGAACATCAGTGAAGATAATCAATTTTCTGAAACAGCAATTGGGACATGTTACCTCAAGAGTAAACTCACACATTCATAGAACCAACACATTTGCCTAGTGGGTGCCTCACACATCGAGACTCATGCCTAAAGTGTAAATTCTTAATGCATCTCAAAACTGTTACCAAAGGGTGAAAATGATTTAATGAATCTTAACCAGAAAAACAATCATGCATACAATAAACAACAAAACTTCTACCTGGTTCAGGGATGTACAGAACTTCCCCAGCAAAAATAAGGTCCCGGTTCTCCAACTTATTCAATTTCTCAGTCTTTTCTACATTGGCATCAAATCGAGCGCAGATAGTAAAAAGTGTATCTCCACTTTCAATTTTATACGTTAAAATCTCCATATTTGCAGAACAACCACATAATATATCTAATGTTATATTCAGAGATGGAATCAATGATTTATCAGGTTTCTCCACCACAAGAAACCCAAATTTAGATGAAATGACCTTCCATGTATCGCCAGGTTGAACCGTATACTCCACGTGGTAAGTAAATCCATCACGATAATCAGGGCAACCACAAGATACCGCAATTGAAAAACCACTCAGAGTTCTATTAATTGAATTGGAGTTAACATGGAACAGAGAAGTTGTTTCTTCAATAGTTTTCGGTTCATTAGGGACGTAGTATAGGAAGGCAGGACACAATTTGGTTGAAGAAGCATTACAGGCAATATAATTCACACGAAAACAATGGCTAAAACATGCCAGAGAGGTAAAAATTACCAAACCCAATAAAAAGTTTTCATTTTTAGCCAACTCAAACCACATCCTTTTTCCTTGGTGATACAAAAGTGAGTAAAATAGAAGGAAATAAAACAAAAATGTAATAAAATTAAAATATATAACAATCTTTGTTTTGGATCTTCAAAAAAATTTAATGACCAGCTTAACTATGCATCAAGCAATTATTTGCCTGATTATGCAACTCACACAATAAGTTCTTCCATTGTCTACCTCATGTCAAAAATAAAATCACATAGGCAACACAAAATCACCAACTTTTAATTACAAAAAAAAAAGAAAAAAAGCAAATGACTAATTATTTACTCCATATAAATCAGTTATACTTCGTACACAAATAAGAACTAACAAAATTGATCCAAAAATCTACTCATAACCATTTATATGTATTTCATTTATCAATATCACTGATAAAAGTGGCCGGCCAATTCAAAGTACATATACCTTGAACATTGTAATAACTAATGAAGTAGTAGCAACTAAACACTGAAATAAAATTGCAAAATTATGCATAGACAAACGCATATATTCCACAAATAAAAATCAAAGTGGCTATGATCCAATTTATATATATGTAATATGCATAGAATAAACTTAGTTGTTCCTAAGGAATTGAGTGGGTTTGTAGGAAACGGGTGTTGATCAAAGGTTTGAAAAACAGAGAATAAAGTTCATCAGAGTTAAGTTAAAGCAAAAATAAACCTTAATTTCGGACAAATGGTTTGTGGGTTTTTTTTAGAGAGAGAATTTTAGTTTTGTATGTGTACAAAATTTGGATTTTGATGGTGAAATTTGAGAAGAAGACATGGGATAGTGAGTGGAAAGAGTAGATATTTTGAGGGAATTGTTTGAATTTCGTGTTGAAGCAAACGCGTTTGGGGTTCGGCATTGCATTGGCCAATGGCGAAGAATCATCTGAAATTGTATGAATAACCATGGCCGGCTTTGTTTTTTTGCTGCGGAGTGTTTAGTTTAAACTTAAGGGGCCTTTTGGGAGAAGGTTTATTTTGGCTTCTGTTTCTCTCGTGTTGCTGCAAAATTCGGAGTTCAAATTTAAGGGGGTTTGCGACTTCTTAATTCTTATCGAGACAATTTATTTTTTGCCTTTTTATTTGTCTTTTTTCTTTCCCCACTCTTTTATTAATTCCTATTATTTTTTCATTTATCAAAAAATTATTTAAATATTATTTTTAATCAATGTTTGTTAGGAATATTAGCATGAACAATCACTGCAACAAAAAAGCTTATTAGCAATCGAAATATATCACTAATGCACTTTCAACAATCGAAATCTGTCATTAAAAGTTGAATTAACCATTCTGGTCGGTGGTTGCAAATTAACTACCGGCAATAGCGACCGACCCATCAGCAATGGCCAATAGCGACCGAATTCAGTAGTTGAGTTTAATTAACAGCTCGACTGTAGAATCTCATGTGAATCTAATTAGGGCTAACGTGTTAGTTACGGGAGCCGACGATGGCGGTGGTCACTAATGATTTTTATTTTTATTTTTATTTTTACATTCAATCGCTAAAGACATATTATCGAGCAATTGTAGTCGCTGAATATATATATTTTTTGTTTGATAGGTTTTTTAAATTTATTTTATACTTGTATCCTCTCCTAACGCACAACACAATAGATATATAATCTATCCAAAGTTTGATACCGGAATACAAAGATTTTTTATTGTGTCCAAAATATTATTGATTCAATTATATTGTACAATTTTCAAAAAAAAAAATGCAAAGTCACTGCCCATACGTATATGTAGATGTGTGTATCAAACTGTGTATCACACACACACACACACACACACACACATATATATATATATATATATATATATATATATATATATATATTTGGCAAATGGCAAAACTCTTTTATTACTTCCAATATTTCATACAAAGAGTCTAATTAGTTTTTTTTTTGTTCCCAAAAGGTTCTTTTTATTCTGTTTTATTCATTGTTGCATAAAATGATTAAATCATAAAACTAACCCACATAGTTTAGGCTCAACTTCGATTTTCACCATAAATTTTATTTTCTATTAAAAACACCATAAATTTTTGACGTTTAAACAATTTGTCTGCATGTATTAAAATAAGTTGCACTCTAAACTTTAGCCTAAAAAACGAAAATTATTTTAATACTCAAAATATAGGGTCATTTTAATCAAAATAAAGTTGGGTGGAAATCGATTTAAGCCTAACCAATAGGATGCAATTTGTGACTTAGTCCAGTCCACCAGTCATGCAAAATTTATTGTTAGAGAATTTTTATGAACATAATCATATCCGTGATTATAACATTCATACCTAATTCATGTTTTGTTGCATATATATATATTTCATGTTTGATTGTGTATTGACTGAAAAATAGGCTTTATATTTATCTCTGCTCTGCAGTGTTATTGGGTCATTTTACAAAATAGGGATTCAATTTTTTCACTATGTACTCAATAGGTTTCTTATATTATTTCTTAAATAATAAAATTTAAAATTTAAAATTTCCAACAGTCAAAACATTAAATTAATAATAATCTTATAATTTATAAAAGAGAGTATAATTTATCAATTATATTTCTTTGTAAAATAATTTTATTTTATTTTAAATTTTAAGTAATTTATGGAGTGATTATTGAATGGATTGTAATTGTAAATGTACATAAGATCAATATTAACTTTTAAAAGTTAATTTGTGATATTTTAAATTTAAATTTAATATGATTCATTTAAATTTTAAAATAATAAATTTTATAATTAATAGTACTTTTATAATATTTATAATTATATTGACATATATTTATATCAATTTTAAATTTGAATACATTTGAAATTAATTTTTTTTTAAAAGTCAATATTAAGTTTATAATTTGAAAATGAAGTAGTAAAAAAATATGTGCATGTTGATGAGTTGTCCACTTAAATCTTAAATGAGGGTGTAAAATGTCATTTTGTATATATAGAAGGATCTTTTGATTCACTCACACTGGGTAGTAAAATCTTATATAGTGATTAAAATAGAGAGTCAAATAAGGATAAGAAAACTGTTGGATAATAATTTGTTGATGTATTCTTTAAAATTGAGGATAGAGAGTTAATTAGAGAAACTGTTATTAATGCTCTAATTGTTCTGAGTTGATTTAAAATATATCATTTTTTACGTTATAAATAATAGAATTGTTGAAATATTGGGAGAAACTAAATATTAAAGTTGTCCTCCAATATCCAGTGCAAAACTTTAGTGTCATACTATGCCTCATTTATATCTTTTGTTTTTTATTAATGTAATTATTTATTTATAGTTAATTTTTTCAATAGGCGATGAAATAATGGATGAAAAATAAAATATATATATATATACATTTGAATTCTTTAAAACTGCAAGTTTGTTGATGTAATTAAACATTTTGAGTGGCTACATAATTACACTTGTTTGTTAAATTATAATACACGTCACATAAAAACTAAGTTTCATCAAGCTAAATTAGACCGAGTTAAAGATAAAATGAACAAAGGATAAATTAACAAGTAAATTAGGTATTCGATCTACTGAGGATAAATTAGTCATTCACTTATATTTTGATGGGCAATTATCACTTTAGGGTGTGTATATATTAATACAATTTTTAATATATGTAACTTACTAACTTTTATTTTAGAAACTCATACAATGTTTCGATCGAAGAAGTTATTAAAATGAAAAAAATAATATAATAATTTTTAAGTACATATCTCACGTGTATCGATGATGGTGTGATAGGATTACAAAATTAAGGCTTTTGTTTTACAACATGATCCCATGACGAGAGTAAATAATTAAATTACGTTGAAGGCCTCCTCATATGAAGAGGAATTTATATTCAACTCCTAGCTAAGATTAAACATAATGGTTGAAGAAGATATATTTTCAGAAAATAGACGATTAAGTTAGTGTTTAAAAATAAAATTTAGCAAATTTTTGGGCTAGACAGGTGCGGCTCAATTAACACCGATTTCCACCCCCACCTCAATTTTAGGTCTTAAATCAAAGTATTAAGTTCAACAATTAATAATGCATATTTACTAAGAAAAGTTTTAGTTTGAGAGCAACGTGAAGTAAGAAAAATCCAAAAAAATAAAATAAAGTAAACCCAATAGTTAGATGAGAAAGGGATGAAATTTAATTGTGAAGAGAAAGATTGAGAACAAAATAATAGGACTACAAACACAAACGTGAACTAATTTTCAATTCACAAACGAAGATAGTAGTAATATTATTATTCACAAACGTAGATAGGAGTATTATTATTATTATTATTATTATTATTGTTGTTGTTGTTGTTGGGCCATAATTGTTCGGGTATGGTTTATATTGTGGGTTGCAGTCCACATGAGTTGTTTAAATCCATGTGGGGTTTTATTTTGGTAGTTGGAGTATTTTAAGGAATCAATTATTACTAATTATATTTGGTTTCTAATCCCTAAGGAAAGTGTCAGGTACTAAACCGACTGTTATAAAACTTTAGCAAATTATAGAAAGATACTCTTATAATTGCTGTATAAATTTAGAGAGAATAAGCAAGAGAAAAAAGAGAGAAATTCTTCAGAGAATTTTTTCTAATTTTCTTTCTTCAGTTATCAATCCTTTATATAGGCGCAAGGCTGAATAGTCACGGGAGAGAAGGGACAAGAGATGGGAGTCACGGGAGAAAAAGGAATGAGGAAAAGGGGAGGCAATGCCTAGAGGAGTAGGTAATCAAGATTCTAACACTTCCCCTAATTTCCTACGATAGAAGATTATGTCTCATTAAAAACCTTGTTAAGAAAACTCAATGGGAAAAACTTAACGAAGGAAAAAAGAGTACATATCTTTTACATAAATATCTTAATTGACTGCCTCGTTATAACCTTGTCAGGAAAAACCCATTGGGATAAAAATCGTGACTAAGGAAAAAGAGTACAGTCTTCACCTCAAAAGGAATTCATTACTCCTTGATGAAATGTTGTCAAAAGTCTTTCAGTCGACACATTCCAATTCTTTTCCGAAGTTTTGCAAACGTTGCATTTGGTAGCGACTTTGTGAATAAGTCGGCTAGATTATCGCATGATCGAATTTGATGCACATCTATATCACCCTTCTTTTGTAGCTCATGTGTGAAGAAGAATTTAAGTGAAATGTGCTTTGTTCTATCTCCCTTGATGTACCCTCCTCTAAGTTGAGCAATGCATGCGACGTTATCCTCATACAAAATTGTAGGAATGTCTTTGATTGATGGTAATCCACATGATTTTTGAATATGCTGAATAATTGATCTCAACCAAACACACTCTCTGCTTGCTTTCATAACCACTGGTGAGACAAACGCTTATCTTTGGCCCGTAGTGCATAGATAATTCGTTTATTGAAAATAATTATTGATTGGTGTTACAGGGATAAAATATTAATGATGAACTTTTAAATCATAGAAGATAGTAGACATCATGCTCTACTTGACTCTTATAATGGATTACTATTTCCGCTGCAGTTATTGATCTAAAACTTGTTGTCTATTGTATTCTATCAGATTTTTTCGTATTGAGAACTATGGATAATTTGTTCTACATTATCTTAGTCATAATATTCTTTACTAGATTAGTTGAGCTCACCCTTTTTTTCATTATTTTCTTCAGAAAATGAAAATATAGCTGGGATTAGTCGGAGAATGGAGTGATGGTCCAAGATGGTTGCTATAATTGTAAGACCCCAACTTATTATGAATAAAATTAAATTTTCTCTATTTATTATCTTGAAATAATAAGGAGTTAATTTGATATAATACTTTGGTTATGGGTGAAATGTGCAAATTTTACAAAATAAGCAAGTGGTTATAATATATTCATTTCTGTCGGGAAATATTCGTTTGGTCGTGGAATATTTTTTTTGTCGGGAATATCCGTACGACGGCTCAGTCATTATGGGCCCCATAACAGAATAACTGTCGGATGAAGAAAATGACAAATTTGAGTTGTTACAAATAACGGCGTAATCGTTCACTGAATTAACTTTGTTGGAATACCGGTGGTTAAAATACGATGAATACGCGTAATGGCGCGATGAAAGATATGGTATTGCATAAAGATTGTTGAATTATTGATCCTTACGTAAGAAGGCACTACTCAATAATAATTGTTATGAAGTTACAATATATTGCGTGAGTTATAATTTTTAATCTGACCGATGGATCGTTGTGATTTTTGGATATGTTATATATATATATATATATGTTGGGTATATGTCCACAAATTTTGAACCGTTAAAAATGAACGAATGATTTGTTATGAATTTTAAGAGGTGACTGCTTCGGAAATTAGGGTTATAAATGATTTTGGTAGAAAATTCTAGAATTGAGTGGGCCCCACTTGTGGTTAGTGAGAAATGTGCTCAAATTGAATTTCAAATGTGGTGGGTGGCAATAGTAGCAGGTAAATCCATCGTAAAAGAAAGTCAAGTCCGCTTTACGTAGCTAACATTTTCCTATAAATAGAGGGCTAAGTTAGAATTGAAAATCACACCAGAAACATAAGCTTTCTCTCTTTCTCTCTCTATATTATCGAGCGTATTTTGTGTGTATTTAGATACTTTGAGAGTTGCTGTTCAGTACAAGTTTCATTCAGCATCACTTCTGACCTTTCATTCCGAAGTACTATTTCTTTGAGGTAAGGGATGTTATTTTCTTCATATATGATATTATTTCTTTCAATATCATTATGCCGAAGTATTGATCTGAACTTTTAATCAAATTTGGAACTTGTTGTGTCGGGGTTACTATTCACGATATACGACCTTTATTCACAACACGACACTATTCACCGAAAAATAAAATTTTCTCTTTTTCTTTTTGATGTCTTTTATGGTTACTATCTTTGATTGTATCCATGTTTTGATCTATATTTTTGAATTCTACTTCACACTTAGTTATTATGGAGTATTATTGAATTTAGATAAACCGAAATACGAATCCCTAATATTTGTCCTTCTGTCTCACTGGATTCGTTCTCTAAAATGTTTTTCATCATCCTCAGTCCTTAATGGTGATACTTGATGAATATCTTTGGCCTGTAGTGCAAAGATGAATGATTACCTGATGAATATCTTTGGCCCGTAGTGCAAAGATGAACAGGTGTTGAGATGAACATGACCAACTGGTGATACAAATGAATATCTTTTACCCGTAGTGCAAAGATGTATATTGAGCGATGTTACAGGGATAAAATATTGAGGATGGACTCTTAAATTCATAGATGATAGTAGTTTTCATTCTCTACTTAACTCTTCTAATGAATTGATGTTTTCGCTGCAGTTGTTGATCTAAAACTTGTTGTCTATTGTATTCTATCAGATTTTTTCCTGTTGAAGACTAAGGATAATTTGTTGTATATTATCTTAGTCATAATATTCTTTACTGGGCAAGTTAAGCTCACCCTTTTCCTTTTTGTTCTATTTTTCTTCTCAGGAGGTGAGAGTTTAGCAGGGACTAGCCGGGATATGGAGTGATGACTCAAGATAGCTGTTTTAGTAGTCCTCACTATTTTGTAAAATAGTGCATCAATAATTATAATGAGGACGTTATTTGGGTGTGGATATTGTCTAGAAGATAATATTGTATTTAAACTCACAGTATATGTTGTCGTATTCTACACGACAATTATATTAATAAAGTTGTAGTTGTTTTTCTGTACCATGTATTACATGCCCCTCCATGGGAACTCCACAATATGAGTTCGCCTTAGCCCTTCTCAATGTGGGGAATGGACGTTATCGGGCCCATCGAGCCTAAAGCCAGTAATGGTCACCGATTTATCTTCACCATGATCGACTACTTCACCAAGTGGGTAGAAGCAGCCTCCTTCCCCAGGATCACTAAAGAAGTCATCATTGCTTTCATTAGAAACAACGTCATTTGTCGATATGGACAACCAGAGGTGATTGTATCAGACAATGTCAAAAACCTCAACAACAAAATGATGGAGGAATTATGCAGTAAATTCCACATCAAACATCTTAACTCTGTCATCTATCGTCCGAAGATGAACGGTGCTGTTGAAGCCGCTAACAAAAACATCAAGAAGATTATGAAAAAGATGTTCACCAACCACAAAGATTGGCCTCGACCTATTGCCTCGACTACTGTTAGCCTACTGTAACCTCGATCGCGCACTTCAACCGGGGCAACCTCAGACGCTTTAACCTATGGGATGGAAGCAAGTGCTCCCCATAGAAGTTGAGATGGAATCCCTCGAGTGTTGATCGACGCAATTTGGATGAAGACCAATGGGTACAAGGCGGTATCACCAATTATCTCTAATAGGCGAAAGGTAACCGCGACTATCTTCCATGGTCGATTATATCGCGAGAAAGGATTTCCAGATCCTACAACAAAAAAGTCCAGCTACGGCAGTTTAAACAACATGACTTGGTTTTGAAGAAGATTCCTGACAACCAAGATCAGGCTAAAGGAAAATTCGCTCCTAACTGGGAAGGCCCGTTTATTGTCAAGGAAGTATTGACAAGAGGCGCTCTAAGATTGCAAGAAATGGACGGCGATGAATTTCCACAACTCATCAACTCAGACACCGTGAAACGGTATTATGTCTGAAGTAACCAGCAAACACCCTGGTGCATCATCATCAGGTCACCAGTCATTCCGGTTCTTTAACCCATTTACCACATACAACTTATCTACACTTTGCCCCTCAGAGAAACGTACTCTTCAAGCCAGCAGCCTGGCTTTCTCCTTTGCGCTCAAACAATTTAGGTCATCCCACCGCCGATTGAACCTCTTGCGTTTGTAGTTTGGCTACCCTTACCTGTGATCAAACTTCTCGTACCTACAGTTTATCCTCAACCTAGGATTAAACTTTCTCCTCCCGCGACTCGACACGCACATGGGATTACGCCGTCTCGGCATACGAGGGAAAACTACGTGGACCTGATCTTCTCTTCAATAGGAGTACGTAGGCAACCATTTCATATGGCCCGGTCACAATAAAATAAAAACAACATAAACAACAAAAACATTTCTACCCTCTTCTCCTTACAAAAACAAAAACAACCAAAAACATTCCTACACCATTTCTGCCACATACAGCGTTGAACCTCTTACACCAGGTTCAAACTACGCAGACCAGATCTCCTCTTTAGTAGGAGTACGTAGGCAGCCATTCATAGTGCGGTCTCACCCCCTACCAAAACACAAACCATTGTCAACTGATACAGGGATCAACCTTCAATACACTACATTTCATATGGCTTCAGACTGAAGGGATGGAATTACCTGAACTCCTCCCAAATAGGAGATTCGGCGATCGTCTAAGCTGTGGTCATACCTTGAAGAGCAACACCAATCCATAAGAGGTGGAATTAACTAGGCTTATCCTAAATAGAAGTACTGGCGACCATCTGTGGTGCGATCAATCTCAGAGAGGAAAGCCACACTCCTCTCCACATTTCCATTCAGAAATAAGTCCCAAGATCGATGATCCATTCTGAACTATCCAGAGATAACTCAATGTCCATCCACCAAGGAGGAATTCAGAATACATCAAGATCACAAGCCCTGAAGCAGCAGGCAAAATATCAAGCAAATAGCAGGACATATCTAAAAGGGAAGTGATCCAAAAATATATTTCCTTGTCATATATAATGCTGTTTGATATATAACTGTACATGACAAAATGGCTAAGTTAGTCTGTGCAGGTAAATACAAGCTCATCTACAAGTTAGGGTATATGCGAGCTAACAAGCCCAACATGGCGTCCCACTCAGAAGATGGAAGCGAAGCTGTGGTCTCCTGTATGAGAATATCCACATGATCCAAAATATCTGTAGCCATCTGCATGGTGACCATATAATCATCAATATATGTGCTCATCTCTGCAATCATGCCAGTGGTAAGGGACCTCACTGCATTGCTATCTGTGACGGCTGTATCCCGGGCAGATATAGCACTATCCTGCTCAACTATCACTGCATCTCTGGCTGATATAGCCTCATCCCGCTCAATAACAGCGGCATCTCTACGATCTAATGCCTCGTCTCTCTCCAATAGAGCGGCGTCCCTCACATCAAGAGCAGTCGACATCATAGATCGAATCTAGTCTCTCTCAAAGGTCATCAGATGAAGACTCTGCTCTAAGTACCGTGCCAAGTGCTGAATCACAAAAGTACTGGTACTAGGAGAATCCGGAAGAAATGCAGGCAACCCAGCAGCGGGCTCCTCCTCGATGTAGGTATCAATGTCCTCCATGGGCTCTGATCGTCGACTCAATATCCCAGACTACTGACATCTGCTGCGGTAGATAAAATCTCTGTCTCCATCCATGCGGAATACTCTGCAGAATAACTGGGATGACTGATAGAAAGAGAATCTATCTCACGCTGATCCCAACAAGCATACACACGGGATCGGTCCTCTGCTGAGAGATATCGAGAAGAAGTGACGACCGACCTATCCCCTCGAAAGGATGAAAATCCTAGAACTGGTCGAACTGCGACATCACGGCCAATGGGTGATAAGTAGTCACGCCCCTCAAGCCAACCAGAGGAAGGAAATCCATGCCTAGAGCGTGAGTGATGAAGCTGTATGGTGAGCAAACCCCCCGAGCACAGCTATATGCTAAATGGATCTCTGATATCTGCCAAAAATGTGGACCAAGACAGAGCATCTATACACTCCGATGGCTGAAAGGAGTATGACATAGCCACATCTTGGGAGAAGCAATACCATGTCGTCTAAGGGTACCAACCGGTCGCAAGTGTGACATAAACCATACATACAGCATGACCGAACTCCCAGTGAACACACCTGAAGGATAAGTACAGCAGTAGGATGCTGACCGCAGAGTCTCTGCTACAATCATAGGCACAATGGTACGACCCTCCTTGAGAGCTCTCACGGCCATGATAACGCCTATATTTATCTCATCCATATACCGTGGCATGTACACATATGACAGTACACATAGCAGCAGTACATCAACTCTGGCCAAACGCCAATGATCCTCCGACGCGGTGAAATCCCCGGAATGTCGTGAGTAGCCGTCCTCCGCGCCAAATCTGTCATACAGAAAATGCTGAGAGATCACGTGGCCAGATGTCAGCTCATCCTGCACTACTCTACGCCTCAATCCTATGAGAGTCATGAATCTTCTACTCATGTCTCCCAAAGCTAGGTGCATGCAAGGTCTGTCTAAGGGCAACGTCGTCAAACGTGCATACTCCTCCAGAGTAGGAATCAACTCATGGGTGCCAAAACGGAATACCTGCCTATCAGGTAGCCAATGCTCTAGCATCCCGTCTACAAATCCTGCAGGAACCTGAAATGCCAAAAGAGTCACGCATGGTATCGCAAAGAATAGATCTCTGATCACCCCATTCGGTGGTGCCATGCTATCGTACCACGATCGCATACCTAATGCCACCACTGACGGTGGGGTATGATCTACATGGTTAACTTTTGAAGAAGACATCTGTGCGAGCCGTGTCATAAGACCATCCAGGGGTCAATGCCGAATATCTCTGGACATACATACATATGCATAACATGATACATGCATAACAGATAATGGATGGCAATATGATATAGGGAATGAAAAACGGTGCATACATTCCTAAATATATCATCATCTAATACATCAACTCTGTACAGCTACAAATACAGGGAAATGGGGCACAACCGCCCTACTACTAACATAGGCCTATCAAAATATATAACGAGAATGGGGAACATCCACCCAATATCTAACAGAGGCCTATCAAAAGATATAACGAGAATATACATAAGAAGAAGACCAGGGTCTCGATATCCACGTCCTCAATCTCTCGCCCACGATGTAACTCCTCCCGAGTCATCGGATTTTATCTATCAAAGTGATGTCGGGCCTATAAAGAGGAAGATCTGCCGCAAGAAACCAAATGGGTTATCTGAGGGGCCAGCACCTGAGCTAGAAGGAACAAATGACTCCGCATCTGCTGGATCTCTGCCCAAATGCCGAATAAATACATGTGCCTGGTCCAACTGCCGGGTCAAACTATCAATCTGGGTCATATGAGTCAGAGCTCGAACACAAGCTACCCAATCAAAGTCATCATCAAAGATCCACGGAACCATGTCCCCATAAATTGTGTGGCGTGAGACTGGGCTCCAATAGTCGAGAGGAACCACCAACGCCTGAACGCTCTCGAGTACATGGGCCCTCCGATAATGCAAAGCCAAGTCAACCCCAACAATGGGATATCGTGTGTGGTGGTGTTGTGATCTGATATGTGCCGATGGACGCTGGCAGGAGGCAAGATCGGTATACGAATCTCCCCTGTGGTGCTCCTAATAGCACGCTCTCCTAAATAGAGCTCCCAACCTCCATCTGTGAAGAGATGAAATCTCCTGGTGGAAATCAAATACTCGACTCCAGTCGGGTGTCCATCCTCAAAGCCGATGGTCAAATGCTCCCCTGAATAGGGAATCCATGTAATGGTACCCGCCGTCAGCAACTCCAGCTGCATACGGCAGTGAGTGAATCCCTTAGATACAGGGACCTTCGACAAAATAGAATGATGCCATCGTCGTCCTCGTGGATAGGTATCTAAACCTAACACAACCACATGACGCAAACACGGGAGCCTCTCATAGGCCCAAAACTGCCAACACAATGGCAAAACATCTGCTATCAGTAAACACTCTTAACCTATGAATGGGAAAAGACGAGGGAAATACTCACCAGCAGAAATTGGTAAAATCCTAGCCAAGCCTCGGTCAAACCCTGTGAGCACATGCGCATGCCCCGGAGGAAATAGGCAAAGGTGTAAAAGCCCCAATCGTACTCTCCAATACGGTCCACATCGCGTGTGGCGCTGACCAAAGCGAAAGATACCGTGGAAGAGTTGTCTGCTATGAAGGAGCCTCGAATGATCATCAGGAACAATCACCGCAGAACGCGATCCATGATCCTGATATCATCAGGAATGGGCTCACTCAATAGCCCACTTATAGCATCTACGCTCAAAGGACCTGAATGGTCAGTCCTACCTTTGAGCGCCTCTGCCGGAACTCCTAGTAAGGATCAGACGGCAGTGGGGGTGATATTCGCCATGCAAGGCACTGGCTCACTTCCAAACTCCATACCTGTGATAAATCGCCAATCCATGGGCGTCATCATCACCTCGCAATCAAGCAAATTGAGTGACTGAGTCTGATAAAAACATCGCTCAGACAATGCCCTGAGGTAACCCCAGGGACAATGATGGGGGAGGATGGAGAAGAACGCCCCAAATCCCCACTCATGCACTACCGCTCTATAGTCAGGATGAAGCGCCTGGTACATGGAGTGAATGTTGAACCAGTTCCCTCGAGGTTGTGTAAAACCAGGAACCTACATGAAATGTAGATCAATATTAAAACCCTTTAAATCCTCATCAATAGGAAAGAAGGAAGATCAAAGTCTAATGCCATACCTCGTTAGCATGCAAATACATCGATGGATGTCTGCCCAAATCACCCAGAAACTCTGGGTTTGCCACCTGAATGCTCGGAAGCTCCCTGCGACGGACATGTGCAGCAGGAGCGGGATCCTCAATCGGAATATCCGCCTCCTCATCGTCAACATCTGGAACATCAACCTGGACAGGACGTATCATGACCTCCACCAACCGACGAGGTCATTTCTCGACGTAAGCGGGGATGAGGCACTTCGAACCCCTCCGCCAGACGCCGGAAGTTTCTACCGATCGGATCCATAATATCTGGACAACAAGTCTCCAAATCACCTGAGAAAGGGTGTGGTATTTCCTTACCTGGAGCTTTCTAAAATGCATTTATGACTATATGCATGCATGCATTTACTTTAACATATAATAGAGTTAAAATGCATGACTACCCAATGCCTACATTTGGAAAATTGCCATAGTCCCCTTTGAAAATAGGACTATCCACATGTACATAGGCATGTCTAGGTGGCCATTTAGTAGCACACCTGCCTCAAAGTCATATACATAATATATGCATTAAAAATTGAAATCATCATGCATAAGGCCAACCTCAATGCTAGGAGTATTTTTCCTCTCTACCTTTTGCTCATTGGACCTCAAATAGGACAAAAAATAGCAGAAAAAGGTGCCAATTTGACTGTCTCAAAAGTCAAATTTTTTCACATCATTATGTTCAGCGTGGTTTAATACTAACATTTGCTATGTTGAATATTTTTTATCAAGTCATTTGTGCATACATAATCACTACTATGTGTTTAGATGCATTTCGTACGATATCTCACAATCCAACGGACAGAAATTGGAAAAAAATACATGCATACGTTACCAGGATAGTGTAGAACACTTGTACGGTGACAAAATTTGCAGAAAGCAGCCCGAACTCAGCAGATCTGAAGATGGCTCACGGTTTTCTCTATGCGAAATGAGTTGAAAATGACTTGTGAAGGCTGGCTGCAGGATATATGATCTGCGCCTGGCCGCAGGCCCACCTGCGGCACCCCTATGTGGGTCCCACCCTTTCGGCTCAGTCCAGTTCGAGTTGAAACGGAGTTCTTACGGGCTAGAAAGGTCAAATCGGGAATAAAAACGCCACGCAATTGAGCAAAATAGCATACAATCCTGGTCTTCTCGAATGAGACTTTGAATCTGTACATCGCCCATTGGTAGTCACCCGAACATGAGGTATACCCTGCCAATGATCCCATTTGTCATAAATCACATCCAGCAATACCTCGTACAGGTCCGATGCTTCCAACTCCGGGTCGTTACCCTAAATAGGTCCCCGACGGGGGTTACAACGTAGTTCCCCGACGGGGGTTACAACGTAGATCTCCGACGGGGGTTACAACGTAAATCCCCGCTGGGGGGTTACAACACGTTCATCCGTTGATATTTCTATCAACGAAGGTCAAGCAGCCTTGACGTTATTTCAAGCCGATGGCAAGTAAACCCATCGAAGCATTGAGGACTATTTGATATTTGCGTACGTGCTCATGAGTCCCCAGTAGGTCCCTGACGGGGGTTAGAACGTGAAGCCCCAGCAGGGGATTACAACGTATATTCAAGTCGTTGACACACATATCAACGAAGGTCAAGCAACCTTGACGTTATCTCAGCCGATAACAATTAAACCTATCAGAGCTCTTGAGCTATTTGAGGATTTCATGCTCAATTACTCATATTCCCCAAGCGGATCCCCGGCGGGGGTCACAACGCAATGCTCCATTGATCTACACGACATCAAAGGTCAATCAACCTTGATAATCTACTCACAGAGCCTCGGCCGCTGATTCACGCATCAGCGAAGGTTAAGCAACCTTGACAGTATATCCCACAAGATGTTTCAGCCGTTGATTAACATGTCGATGGAGCACATGTCAACGAAGGTCAGGCACCCCTGACAACATTTGATGTTAGCAGTAAATCTAGCAGGATCTTGATATGTTCTGGCTATACCAACCAGAAAAGGTCAATGTTATCAAAGAGGATAGATGATGGAATATGTTATACACATCCTCAAACAGATCAAGCTTTATCCCCACAGATCTCTTTACATAAGAGGTACATCTTGTAATCAAATTGTTATCAAAGACACAAGAATTTGGTGATAACTCCAACATCAACATCCTAATGATTCTAAACACATCGGATCCGTCAAGATATTGCCAATCCCCAGTTGAAGCAACAGGGATCCAGCAATCATCCCCAGCATGTTGGGCTACAACCCCGTACACATGCATCATACATTTGCATCATTCTACTACCCATAGTTTCACGTTCATCTTGTTGCATTTCAAGTGTCTAGGATTCTTTATCCTACCCATGTATCACCATGCATGAGTATGATAAAGAGGGGCATCTGTAGACACTCGAAATTTTAACCTCATCACATTAACATTGTAGGAGGACAGATTCATCTTTTAAGAGAGAACCCTGAAAGACAATCCAAATCCATATCGGATACTACTGGAAGTTCAACATCAACCCCAGATCGCAATCTGGGAGTAACAAATCCAACCTCGGAGATAACCCCGAGACTTACGGATACAAATACCAGAATACACACCGGAGAAGACCGATTAAATCTCAGATACAACCCCGAGGTATCAAGTCTCAGTCCCAACCATGGGAATAGCCACTAACCTTGGTGATAACCCCAAGGAATGCAGTTTCGGCGATAACCCCAAAAATGCGTGTTTTAAATGCGACCAACTTCATTCTCAGCGCTCACCAATGAGATACACTGTATCAACCCGGTAATAACATCGGGAAGACAGGCACACCTCAAAGATAAAAATGAGGACCTTCAACAATTGCAGCATTCCAATCTCAGCGAAGCTTGAGCAACATCTGCTTTATCAGCCCAATCCGGCAATAACACCGGTGAGGGGCAACATCGTCATCTCGTCAAACACGATGCCACGCCACATCTCTACGCAACGATGTCCCACAAGGCTAACCAATCTCGAGTGACTATTGTGCGGGGTAACGGATGAAAGTTGAAGCTTGAAGACCGGAGAGCATCGTCCCATCTTTAATGACTTCGTACAAACTCTAATCCCATGCCATCGTACAACTCTCGACAACGGCGGTCCGAAATAGGTCCTGTATACCTCAAACGGATGCCCAGATTGCACTTCTGAAAAACCGAGTGGGCATTATAGTGCCTGAGTGCACCCGACAAACCTAGGACGAACCGGGTTGCCTCTGGTACACCTGCGGCTCAGCCGCAGGTACACCTGCGGCTAAAATGCCTATAAATAGAGGGCTTGGGTTGCTGATTTTAAAAAGAAAAAAAGACGGGGAAACCCTGCACAATTTATTCCGCACTCGCCCATACAGTGTATTTTCCCACTTTTAAACATCTTTGAGCTCATATATAACCTCTTTTGTACCCACAAAAGCCAGTGTTTACCCACTATGAAGATATAGAAGCCTTTTTTAGCAGTTAGCTGTAAGCCTTCTCACACACTTTAGAGTCTTTCTCTTCATCTTTGCACACACCCTTCTACACGTTGAGAGTCGTGTTACTTGTTTTTGCCAGGACTTCGGTCTGTGTTTTCATTCCAGTCTATATATATATATATATATATTATATATATATATATATATAGATATATATTGACTAACATTATCGAGTTATGCCTCGATTGAGCATAGACCTCGGTCTGGAGCGTTTACTTGCTTTTTCTATATATATTCATTTATATATATGAACTGTGTGTCGAACTCTGTTCGATGAGCCTGAATTTTATATCCGGTGCATTTATTTGCTTTTATATATATATTTATACTCATATATATATGAACTGTGGTCGAACTCTGTTCGATGAGCCTGGATTTCAAATCCGGTGCGTTTAATGCTTATATATATATATATATATATATATATATATATATTCATCCTGCCTGGAGTTTCCTTCGTGGCAGTTGATCGCTCTTACGGCTTTATTTACATTTCGGATCCCCCATGGAGGTGCTTCGTGGTTGGTGATCATGTCTGTATATATATATATTTACAACTTTTATATATATATATATATCTGCTTACTGCTTCCATACAAATTGCATCATTCTGTGCGCCTAGGAATCATGTGATCATAGATTCATCCCATTGGATCTAGATTCGGTTCCGTGATGGACATTTTCATTGTGTAGCGACTTTGTAAATTATTACGTGGTGTCCGAATTTCCTCGAGATGGTTTCCATACCCACGAGGAAGTCGGATTATTTTGTATATTATTTTCGTACTAATGCCTCGTGATCCGCCAAATAAAATCAATCCGGTAGATCACTTAATAAAATGGGAGTGTAAAGGTCTCAATTCTATTGAGCATCGTGGTTTGAAAACCTCTTTTATAAAACATCTTCGCCATATCTTGTTAAAAGCTGAATTTTTACATAAATTCAAACCACATGTATATAGGTTGAACGAGGCCTCGCACAACTTCCATATAACACAAGACATTAACCCACACACACACACACACATTCGGATAATAGTTTCTTGAAAAGAGGTGGTCACCTTGGTAACACGGATGTCGGGGGCTAACACCTTCCCAGCATAACCAAGCCCTGGACCTAAGCGAATCTCGGTTTCACAGGACCAGTATATCGATGTCACATCATCGAGTCAATGTGTAAACCTTTTCTCGGTTGTGTTGGTACAACCATTTAAAAACCAACTGGCGACTCTTAACAGTCCCATCGTCGACATTATACATGTCGGACATTATAGGTGAGATTTGTTTTTGAAACAAATCTCACCTAAAATGAGAACACCAAAGAACAAGTAACGGAAAGGGACACCCAAAAATCCTGACGTCGACAATTTCAAAATAAAATCCATTCCAATATTTCGGTATAATGATATTGAAATAATAACATCATTAGAAAGAAAATAACACCCCTTACCTCAAAAATATCAATTTTCCGATCGGAATATTCAGTATAAAGGTCAAGGAAACTTGCACTGATGAATAGCAACTCACAAAGTATCTAAATACTCACAAAATACGCTCGATAATATAGAGAGAGAAAGAGAGAAAACTTGTTTCTGTTGTGATTTTCAATTCTAACTAAGCAACCTATTTATAGGAAAATGCTTAGAACGCCATAGCAGACTAACCTGCTACCTGATGGCTTTACCTACTACTATTCAAGTCCACCACTTTTGAAAATAAATTCCAGCACATTTCATTACTCACCAACCAAAAGTGGAGCCCACCATAATTTTAATAAAAACATTTTCTTTTTTGAAATTTCAACAATTCATAATAAATAGCCCTTTTATTAGAAAAATTCGAATCTCATGTGCTTTCCATAGGAAATTTAATTCTCTACAACTTTGTAAGTTTAAGTTTTTTCAAATTCCAAACAAAAAATGACCGAAATCCACATACGAACGATTTTCAAAACCTCTATTCTGACAAAATACTGATAAAATACCTCAGCATTAATTCCTTCATTTATAACCACATAAAATAAATATATCCATAATTTATATTCACATAAAATAAATATTTCCTTATCATATAAATCAATAACTAATTATTCACAAATAATATTACAGAATCATAATTATGACAATCAGGTCGTTCCTAGGAAAGAGGGGGTTTTCCAATAAGGACTTCTCCTTATTGGCGCGCAATTAGGTGACCAAACCCCTTTTATAGACATAACTTCCTTAGACATTGCCAATAATGTTATCTAATAATATTATTCAAATAATATGAATTATTGATCTGATAATGGAGATACTGTGCAGTGACAATTATTGAAATAACAATAATATAAAATATCAACGCAGCAATTATTGAACCAATAAAATAAAAAATTAAACAATAATTACTGTAACAATTATTGAGTAGTGACTTCTTACGTAAGAATCAATAATTTCAAAAATACTGTGCAATACCGTGGCTACTGTGCAACCACGCGTATTACTATATTTTAACCATGGGGTATTCCAACAGTGTTAACGATAACCATTATGTCGTTATTTATAAAAACTCAAACTTGTCATTTTCTTCATCAAGCAGCTTATATCATTATGGGGCCCAATAAATGGTTTAGGCTATTAAATGCATTTAATATTCCCTAACAGAAAGAATATTTTACGACCAAACGAATATTCCCCAACAAAATGAATACTTTATAACCACTTGTTTATTTTGCAAAATTTGCACATTTCACCCATAACCAAAGTATTATATCAAATTATTATTCAAAATAATAAATATAGGAAATTTGATTTTATTCATTAAAAAGTTGGGGTCTTACAACCTTCCCTTCTTATGAAATTTCATCCTCGAAATTGACGTACGTACCTTGTGTTTCGAAAAGGTGAGGATACCTCGCTTTCATTTATGATTTCAACTCCCAGGTGATTTCTTCAATAGCATGGTTTCTCCACAAAACCTTTACTTGTGGTATAACCTTGGTGCGTAGGACATGCTCTTTTCTATCCAAGATCTTAACAAGTACCTCCTCGTATGTTAAATCTTTGGCTATCTCGTCCGGTTCTAACTCAATAATGTGGTTCGGGTCTTTCACATATTTACGAAGCATAGATATGTGAAAAACATTATGAACATGAGATATGCTTTGAGGTAATGCGAGTCTCTAGACCACATTTCCTATTCGTTCAAGAATCTCAAATGGACCAACAAATCTTGGATTGAGCTTTCCTCTCTTCCCAAATCTTGTAACTCCCTTCCATGGAGCAATACGTAACAATACATGATCCCCAATATTAAATTCTACGTCCTTTCGATGAAGATCCACATAACTCTTTTGTTGATCCTGTGTCATTTGTATACGTTCTCGAATCATTTGGATCTTTTTTGTAGTTATGCGTACCAATTCTGGTCCCAATAATGTTGCTTCTCCCACCTCATCCCAAAGATCTTTCGAGTGTGACACTTTAAATCCATACAATGCTTCAAATGGAGCCATGCCTATACTTGCCTGATAACTGTTGTTGTAGGAGAATTCCACCAATGGTAGGTACTTTTCCCAACTCCCTTTGAAATCTAGGACACAGAGTCTTAATAGATCTTCAAGAGTTTAAATAGTCATCTCTGATTGCTCGTTCGTTTGAGGATGGTATGCAGAACTGAATCGTAAATCTGTGCCCATAGCTTTCTGCAAGCTAACCCAAAATCGTGAAGTGAATCTTGGGTCACGATCCAAAACTATGGATACTGGCATGCCATGCAATCTCACAATCCCATTTACGTACATACTAGCAAGATATTCAAGGGAATAAGTCTCCCGTATAGGCAAGAAATGGGCAGACTTGGTTAATCTATCAATAATAACCCAAATCGCATCTATGCCTTGAGAAACCTTGGGAAGATCTGTAACGAAATCCATAGTAATGTGTTCCCACTTCCATTTCAGAATCTCAAGTGGTTGCAATGGACCCTTTGGCACTTGATGCTCCGCCTTTATACATTGACAAGTTAAACACCTCGAGATAAACTCCACGATCTCTCTTTTCATATTGTTCCACCAAAATGTATGTCTAAGATCATGATACATTTTGGTACTCCCAGGATGGATTACAAATGGTGTGTTGTGTGCCTCCATCATGATTCTATGCTTCAAGTTAGAATCGTTAGGAACACAAAGTCTGGAGTTGACTCGAAGTATTCCTTCTTCATCAATTCTTACTTCTCGAATAGCACCTTCTTGCACTTTATTCTTCATACGCATCAGCTCAATATCCATAGCTTGAGCAACTTTAACTTTATCGATTAAAGTCGGTTCTACTCATATATTTGATATCATCACGTGGGTACTTGGAGCCTTTACCTCTATCTCCATCCTTTGTAAGTCATACACAATGGACCTTTGTGTTAACAACATTGCACTCCTACCCGCATATGATCTTCTACTCAATGAGTCAGCTACCACGTTTGCTTTTCCAGGATGATATTCGATGGTGTGATCGTAATCTTTCAATAGCTCGAGCCAACGTCGTTGCCGCATGTTGAGTTCCTTTTGGGTGAAGAAATATTTGAGGCTTTTATGATCTGTATAGATCTCCACTTTCTCCCCATACAGGTAGTGTCTCCAGATCTTTAATGTGAAAACGACTGCTGCCAACTCCAAATCATGAGTATGATAATTCCTCTCATATTCTTTGAGTTGTCGCGAGGCATAGGCTATGACTTTCCCATGTTACATGAGAACACATCCTAACCCGTTGCCTGAAGTATCGCTATAGATAACAAATCCATCCGAACCAGATGGTATTGTCAGAACAGGTGCTGAAATGAGTCTCCTCTTGAGCTCTTGAAAACTCTTCTCACAATCCTTGCTCCAACCGAATTTTGTATCTTTACGAGTCAGCTGAGTTAACGGAGTAGCTATTGGAGAAAATCCTTCCATGAATCTACGATAATAACCAGCTAAGCCCAGAAAGCTACGTACTTCGATTGCTCCCAAATTTGTATTGCTTTAATTTTTTCCAGGTCGACAGATACTCCATGTTTTGACACCACGTGCCCAAGGAATGCTACTTCCTCAAGCCAGAACTCGCATTTCTTCAGCTTGGCATATAGCTTGTTATCACGAAGCCTTTGCAGTACCATCTTCAAATGGCGCTCATGATCTTCACGGATTTTGGAATAGATGAGGATGTCATCAATAAAGACAATAACGAACTGATCCAAATATTCTTTGAACACACGGTTCATCATATCCATGAAAGCAGCAGGAGCATTAGTTAATCCAAAAGACATGACTAAGAATTCATAATGCCCGTACCGAGTTCTAAAGGCAGTCTTTGGAATATCCTCAGTTTTAATCTTCAGCTGATGATATCCAGAATGAAGATCGATCTTTAAAAAGAATTTTGCTCCTTGCAACTGGTCAAATAAGTCATCAATGCGAGGTAGCGGATACCTATTCTTAATGGTGACATGGGTCAATTCTCGATAGTCAATGGAAAGTCGCATACTCCCGTCGTTCTTCTTTACGAATAACACAGGAGCACCCCAAGGAGATGTACTAGGACGAATGAAACCGATGTCCAACAACTCCTGTAGTTGGACCTTTAACTCCTGAAGTTCAATAGGAGCCATTCGACATGGGGTTTTAGAAATGGGCTTTGTACCAGGTTCAAGATCAATAAAGAATTCAACTTCACATTTTGGGGGTAGACCGAGAAGTTCTTCAGGAAATACGTCAGGAAATTCACTAACAACAGAAATATTATTCAAATCTGACGTGTTTTTGTTCAAGTCCGTGACATGGGCTAAGAAAGCTTGACATCTATTTTTCAATAAACAAATAGCTTTATGGCTTGATATTATAGTGATTGACTTTAATGGTTTGGTTGTTTGAATTCGCATAATAGGTTGGTTAGGAATATGAAAACTAACAATTTTACGAAAATAATCAATTTTAGCATGATGCGTGGTTAACCAATAAATCCCTACAATCACATCAAATGTAAGAATTTTCAACGAAATAAGATCGGCAGGTAATGTTATAGTTCCAACTTGAATCAAGCAAGATTTATAAATAGTAGATGTAATGAAAGTTTCTCCTAACGGAGTCTTAACAGATAAGTCAAGGTCTAATTTCTCCGGAGTCAAGTTTAAACGTTGAGCACAAGCAGGAGAGATAAAAGAATGGGTAGAACCGGTATCTAATAAGGTATAAACTTCGCAAGAGTTTAAAATTAGCTTACCTGTGATCACCTCGTTCGGGTTTCTCGCATTTTGGCCAGTCACGACAAACGCCCTCCCTTGAACCACCGACTTTATTTTGTCTATAGTCGCCTTTGGTATCGCCGTCCCAGCTGGACTTGACTTTACTACCGGACAAAATCGGGCTATATGACCATCTTTTCCACAACTAAAACACACCTTGGAAGGTTGTGAACAGTTTGGACTTATGTGTCCCTCCTCCTCGCATCTATAGCATCTAACTGGCGGTCGTTCTCCTCCCCTAGAATTTGTTGTTAGTGCTGGTGTTGCTGCTGATGTCTTCCCGTCATTAATGAATCTCCTCTTTCTGAAATTTCCACTTGACTCACCTATCCTATTATCATGGCCACGATTACCACCCGAGTGGTTACCGCTTTTGTCTGTATTCTTTCCTCCCCGCTGGTTATCATCGCTCCGATGACTCATCGCCACCCCAGATGACCTCGATTGTGGTCCCTCAGTTGGGCATACTCATTATCTCGCTTTAATAATCGAGCCCTGTTGACAACATCTGGATATAAAGAAAATTTATGAGAGATAAGATATTGCCGAATCTCGGGTTTTAGACCTCTCAGAAACATCCTCGTCATTCGTTCAACATTCTCGACCAAATGAGGTACAAACCTGGATAACTCTGCAAACTTCGCCTCGTACTGGGACACTGTCATGTTATTTTGTTCTAGTCTGATAAACTCCACCTCTTTCATATGACGAATACTTTCAGGAAAGTACTTGTCATTAAACAGTTTCTAAAACGTTTCCCAAGACATGTTGAGTGCGGCAGGCTAAGTAATCTGCCTCACATTGCGGAACATAAAGGTGGCGAATTGAACCTTCTGTTCTACTGTGTATCCCAAGACATCGAATATCTTGGAAATTTGTTTGACCCACATTTCTGCCTTAATCAGATCCGGCTTTCCGGCAAATTCTGGGGGTCCTAACTCTTTGAACTGCTTGGCTGTGACAAGCCGCACATTGCTATCATTTCCACCCGTATTTTGTGCACGAGTCTCCCTCGTCTGATTTTGTATGAACTGCAAAAAGCTTCTAAACATCCCATTGTTGCCTCTTTTATAGTTCTTACAAAAGAGTTCTAACTCATGCAAGTATACACGGGTCAACAAGTAATACAGAGTAAGTAAAGTATCGATACCACAGAGAAAGTTGTTAACTTTAGACTACTATGCATTAATTAACTCAGTATATTTATATGCTAAGACTATAAACTTAATTGTTGATTTGAATCATTTATAATTACCAACTAAAAATAATAATATAAACGAATTAAATATGACGTGGAAACAATGGGATCCTAACTTCATTCAATATTTCATTCAATCGCCATATGTCATGCAAAAAGTGTTCACATATCACAGGATAATAGCCAAGGGAATAAAAGCGAGTTATAACCATTTTCCAATGCACTATAACCAACTCACATATCATCTACAGATGTTAGAATCTATGTGATCACTAATACCGTCACAATTACCATATTCCTATGCGTAATTGCAATCCTATTGACTTTAAACACAACCCTTATTCTAGCTCATACGACAAAACACAACCCTTAGTCACGCGACCGCGAGACTTGCGAGAAGCTTCGGTTCCCCAGACGCGTCTTATCGGCGGCGATGGACGCAGACGCTTTCATGGTATGTGCCATGCTCATGCTCTCATGGCTCGTGACTTGCGTAAGGTTCCTATGTAAAGCCACGCTTTTCATGCGGTATGTAGTCTTCTTCTTATTATGTCGGCGGTGGCTGCTTTGTGTTCTGCAGTTCCTAAGTCTGGTTTTTGGTCTGCTGCTGCTGCTACTTGTTCATTCTTGCTTAATCCCTCTTTCTTGCTTGATTTCCATGCCTTATTGTACCCCCATGCCATGCACATCCTCACCTTGCGACTAGCCTTCATGCATCTGCTCACCGATACCTCAATTCCCACCAAAATGACGCCGATTCCTGTACTTATTCACCAAAAGGAGTTTAAATACATGCAATGCAAAATAACATGAAATGCAACTAAAACACAATGAAATGTGCTCAAGGTTGGCACAATTCGCATGGATCGGTATACAATAAGTGAGTAAAAATATCACTTATCAAATACCCCCAAACTTGAACTGTTGCTTGCCCTCAAGCAATGCATTTGAATGAACACTGAAAATGTAACTACTGAACTATGCAACTACTCTCCGATGCAAACTAGTCTCACATAATCTTAACCATAATGTAATTTCATTTCAAATTACCTCGTTGAACTATCCAGATCCCAGAACATAGTTTCAAACCAAACCATAGATATAACATCATGCACTCAGATAATTCATGACTGCTATAGAGATGTGTGTGTGTGTGTGTTGTTCACGAAACTTGATTCAAGCAAAGATTATATATCTTTAATCGCTTGCTCAAAATGAAAATTATAGTCTAAATCAAGATTCATGTATATTCATGCAACATAGACCGTTTAAACATATCACCGCAAACTAAGGCTCAACAATGGGTTTATTGCTTTATTACTACTCACGAGGGCGATTTCACACTTTCCCGCGATGTTTATTGCTATTATATTTTTTTTACATGACTGTGCAATGTCTTAATCCATTAGGCACACTGCTACCCCTTAGCGAAGTTTTCAACCAACGACTACCGCATCATGAAAGACCTTAGGCGCTAGGTGTAGAGACAATCCCCCATGCGTATTTTTACTCAAGTAGCTAGGGCCCTAATTAAGACTAATCATGTTATTGCTATTATATATATATTTTTTATACACAGCATGCCCATGTTTCCCCAAAATTTTGCACTTCAATAACTTTACAATCTACAACATTTTCCTCATGTTTCTCTTTTTAAAACTACATGTTCTATTGATCAATGTAAGACACACATCTTAGACTTACAAGTGAATGTGAACACAATTGTGCAAATCGAAAGCATATAAACAGCAACATAAATCGCATTGTGTAAAACATTATATCCAAGTTGTACTATGCGTATATTCTGAAATCTTCCACAATTCACTATCCTCATCGGAAGAAACCCGAATTTGGGGGCCTCACAGGTTGGTATCAAAGCCTTAGGTTATAAAACTTAAGGGGGGGAAACCTTAGGCTAATAACCTCGTAAGGAAGGTAAAGTCCGAGGAATGAAATTCAAGTGCATTGAATTAAGAAGATATTGAGATAACTCAGTATCGAAAGAATTAAAAGATGAAAATTAATCTTAAAGATATTAAATGTGATTTGTGCTTATACTATTGTGTATTATGTACTAATCAACGTGTTATGTGTTTGTAGATGTTAATCGATAGCTTGATGTTTAGAAACGTGGAAATGATAAGTGAGGACTCAGTTAACCAAGTTGAGATTATACCAATGCCAGTGGCAGAGGTACTGATAGTTGTACTAGAAGACTAAGACATTGAGGAGTACATCTCTGAGGAGGAATCCTCTGAGGAGACTATGGGATTAGCATCATACCTTAACGAGATGCTAGATGTGGAAGAGGAAATGGAGGTAACATCGATTAAAACGGTGTTACCTACTCAGGAGCCAGCATCTCTGGATGCAACTAGAGCATTATATTTGGCAGTGTTGGATAGGAATGTGCACTTGCGTACTCAGGTAGAGGCACAGATTAAGGAAATAACTGCCTTATATGAGGCAAAAGAATCTGCAGAGGCGGACTTTGAGTCAGAGCACGATGAAAAAGTGCTTATGACTGATAAGGCTCATAACTATAAGGATGAGGTCCTTGAGCTACAACAGAAAATGGTTGAGAAAGACCAGAAAATAGCTAGGATGTCATACATCCATGAATGCGCTCATGAGGATTTCAAGCTGAAAATTGCTTGTTATTCTATTGAGTCCGGGCAGACTCGACATACCATAAGTTGAGATATTGTGTCGATTCTGGCAAATCAGAAATTTGAAAATGCCATTCGACAGTGTTAGTAGATCGCTAGATCTTTTTGGTATATAAGTAGTGACGTAAAACCCTCTTTTTTATAACTAAGGGTAGTCTTTTTGTAAATCCCAACTTTTATAGAAGGCAATCACGGGATAGTATGTAATAGCTTTTGGCTAAGGGAACATGATGTAAATAGTTTTGACTATGAAAGCATATTTATATAATGAAGTTTTAATTAACATGCTTGTTGTGGTATGAATGGTTGTTGTTAATTTAAAATGATAACCGAGTAGTTAAATAGATAATAACGAAGCTTTATTTATTTAATCAGAATTATGCCACCGAGAAGGAGACAACGGAACCAAGAGGCCGAGTCTCATAATGAAAATCAGGGGGGTCCTAACAACCCTATGCAAGAGTTCGTTAATTTATTAACGGCTTCATTTAACCTAGTGGGGGGTGGGATTCCTGCAGCTCCTGGGGCAGCAAGAATAACTACCTTTAAGGACTTTAAAAGTATGGGTCCTCCCGAGTTCCGAGGAACCACGGATCCACTAGAAGCCCAGACATGGATTAGAGAGATTGAAAAGGCGTTTGTGATAACAAACGTAGGTGAAAGCATAAAAGACTTCTTTTGCAACTTACATGATGAAGGGGAAGCCAACTATTGGTGGGAAGCTCACCGGGGTGGGGCTAGGATGAGAGGTCATTATGTGGGAAGCAGTTTAAGAAGGTTTTTTCGAGAACTATTTCCCTACTAGCATGCAGGTAGGATAGAAATTAAGTTCCTAGAACTTAAGCGGGGGATGAGCAGTTCCTCAAAGATGCCGCCAAGTTTAACGAATTGGCAAGATTTGCTCCACATCAGGTGGATACAGAAGAAAGGAAGGCGCACATATTTGAGCAGGGCTTAAAACCCTGGCTCTATAGTAGAATATCGGTTTTCCAGAGTGCTTCCTACAGGACCATTCTAGAGAAGGCGATAATAGCTGAAGGTGGTGGTGAGGCTTTGTCTCAATACCACAAAGAGCGGAAGATTAAGAGTAAGATAGAAGGGGGTAATAAGGCGGAAGTTGCTAGTGGAAGCGGCAACTTGCCAAAGAGAAAGATTTTTAATCCCGGGAATACCGGGGTAAAGTAGGGAGATCCCAAAAGGAGAACAGAAGCATGTAAGACATGTGAAAAATCTCACATGGGAGTCTGTTTAAAGGGGAAAATAGTATGCTACAACTGTGGGCAGGAGGGGCATTTGTCACCCAACTTACCTAACCCTAAGAAAAACCAGGGGTGTTTTGTCTGTGAGTCAATGGACCACATGGCAAGGAATTGCCCGAAGAAGGGTTTAGAGGGGAATAAGAGTTCTAGTAGTGGTAAATTAGCCATTACTGGACCAACACCATCAGTGGGTAGACCCTCAGCTCATACGTTTAATATGACTATTCAAGATGCGGTTGCATCAATAGATGTGATATCAGGTATCATTTCGGTCAATGAGATAAATGCTTGTGTGCTATTTGACTCGGGTGCTACTTATTCTTTTATAGCATGTGAATTCGCTAAACGATTAGGTTTAATCCCTGAGAAATTACCTATACCTTTAGACGTTAAGGTAGCAAACGAGGAGATAATCTCCATTGAGAATATTCATAAGGATTGTTGCGTGGAAATTAGAGGGAATAAGTTATCGGTAGATTTGGTGCCGATAAGGCTAAAAGAATTCGACGTAATTCTAGGTATGGATTGGTTGGTGAACCATGAGGCAATTTTAGATTGCCATAGGAAAAGTGTAAACCTTCGTCTTTCTAAGAAAACCAAGGTAGTGTTCTTCGATAGTAATTCACTGAGATGCTCTTGTTGTCTGTCTATGACACAAGCTAGGAAGATGTTGAGAAAAGGGTGTGTAGGTTATCTATGCCATGTGGTGGATACCCAAAGAGTGGGAACATCCTTGGATCAGATACCTGTTGTGCAAGAGTTCGCGGATGTATTTTTCGAGGAGTTACCGGGTATTCCATCAGACAGGGAGGTGGAGTTTGTAATTGATCTGTTATCGGGAATGGCACCAGTTTCAAGGGCACCATATCGAATGGCGCCAGTCGAAATGAAGGAGTTAATGGTTCAATTACAAGAACTATTAGACAAGAAGTACATTCAACCAAGTGTGTCTCCTTGGGGAGCACCAGTGTTGTTTGTAAGGAAGAAGGATGGGTTGTTAAGACTTTGTATCGACTATCGAGAGTTGAACAAATTAACAATTAAGAATAGATACCCTTTACCCAGGATCAATGATCTATTTGATCAGTTCAAAGGGGCAAAGTATTTTTCTAAAATAGACTTGCGCACGGGGTATCATCAGTTAAAGGTGAGGAAGGATGATGTACCTAAAACGGCATTCAGAACTTGTTATGGTCATTACGAGTTTCTGGTAATGTCGTTTGGGTTGACTAATGCGCCAGCCGCATTTATGGATATTATGAACAGAGTGTTCAAACAATATTTGGACAAGTTTGTCGTAGTGTTCATTGATGATATTCTAGTCTATTCAAAGACGATAGAAGCTCATTCGGAACATTTAAGAATAGTGTTGGAGACACTACGGAAGGAGAAGTTGTATGCAAAATTCGCAAAGTGTGAATTTTGGCTTGAGAAGGTGCAGTTTCTAGGGCATGTTATTGATAAGGATGGCATTTCCGTAGATCCAGAAAAAGTAGAAGCAATTAATGAATGGGAACAACCGAAAACACCAACTGAGGTTCGGAGTTTTCTGGGGTTAGCGGGATACTATAGAAGGTTCATTCCGGACTTTTCTAAATTAGCTACTCCGATAACAAATCTGACAAGAAAGTCAGTAAAGTATGTGTGGACTGAAACATGTGAGAACAATTTTCAAGAGTTAAAGAAGAGGCTAAGTGAGGCACCGGTATTGTCCTTACCAGACGATACAGGGAATTTTGTAGTGTATAGCGATGCTTCGCATAAAGGACTAGGTTGCGTGCTCATGCAGCATGACAAGGTCATTGCATACGCGTCACATCAATTGAAGGATTATGAGAAGGTCTATCCTACTCATGACCTGGAATTGGCAGCTGTAGTTTTTGCCCTAAAGATGTGAAGACATTATCTTTATGGTGAGAAATGTGAGATATACACGGACCACAAAAGTCTGAAATATATCTTCACACAGAAGGAGTTGAACATGAGACAGAGAAGGTGGTTAGAGTTAATAAAAGATTATGATTGTGATATTTTATATCATTCGGGGAAAGCAAATGTAGTAGCCGATACGCTAAGTAGGAAGGGTGGAGAGAAATTATCAATGTTAACAACTCAAAATGAGTTGGTAACAGCGATGGCAAAAATGGAGCTAGAAGTTAAGTTACCGGCAGAAGCGGTAGAGATGTTATTTTCCATGGAAACCCAACCTACCATAGTGGATCGGGTTAGGGGAGTACAATTGAGTAATGAGGAGTGCAAGAAGATGCAGAAAAAGAATAGAAGACGAAGAAAAGACTGAGTATAACCTCGATAAGGAGGGATTACTTCGTTTTGAGGGAAGAATTTGGGTTCCTAATGATCCCGAATTAAAAGAAGAAATTATGATGGAGGCTCATAATGCGAGGTACTCGATACATCCCGGTAGTACGAAGATGTATCAAGACCTTCGTCAGAACTTTTGGTGGCCGAATATGAAGAGGGAGATAGCAGAATATGTTAGTAGGTGCTTAACTTGCCAAAAAGTTAAGGCTGAACATCAACGACCGAGTGGGTTGTTACAACTGCTAGAAATTCCAGAGTGGAAGTGGGAGCACATCACGATGGACTTTGTGGTGGGACTTCCAACAACTAGAAAAGGATACGATGCTATTTGGGTGATAGTGGATCGATTAACGAAATTGGCTCATTTTCTACCAATAGGAGTTAGGTATAACCTAGATCAGTTAACTGAGCTGTATGTCAAGGAAATTATTTCCAGACATGGAGTACCTGTTTCAATCGTGTCAGATCGTGATCCACGATTCACATCGAACTTTTGGAAAAGTTTGCAAGAGCAAATGGGAACGCAGTTAAGATTGAGTACGGCGTATCATCCTCAGACGGATGGTCAGAGTGAGCGAAAAATTCAAACGCTTGAAGATATGTTAAGATCTTGCGTTATGAATTTCAAAGGGAGTTGGGATGAATTTCTACCGTTGGTGGAATTTTTGTACAACAATAGTTTTCACGCTAGTATAGGCATGCCGCCTTACGAAGCGTTGTATGGGAGGAAGTGCCGAACTTCATTGTATTGGGATGAGGTGGGTGAACGTCGGATGTTGGGACCTAAAATGGTTCAGCAGACGGCAGACATGGTAGAGTTAATACGTACTCGATTAGTTGCGGCTCAAGACCGACAAAGGCAGTATACAAATCCTCACCGAGAGAATAGAGAATTCGATGTAGGATATTTTGTTTTTCTGAAAGTATCGCCTTGGAAAGGGAAGATACGTTTTGGAAAGAAAGGGAAGCTAAGTCCAAGGTTTGTAGGACCTTTTGAGATTTTAAAAAGGATAGGAGAGGTAGCGTATGTAGTAGCCTTACCTCCAGAGATGGAACGTATTCATAATGTGTTTCATGTGTCAGTGTTGCGTCCTTATAAACCGGACTATAAACACGTGATAGAATATGAATCTATTTAGATAGAAAAGGACTTGTCCTATGAGGAACTTCCAATTCAAATTATTGATAGGAAGGAACAAATTTTAAGAACTAAGGTAATACCTTCAGTAAAGGTGTTATGGAGAAACCACAATGCTGAAGAAGCAACGTGGGAGCTCGAAAGTAAAATGAAGGAAGATTTTCCTCATTTGTTTATGTAATTATAAGCTAAGATTCTTAGGACAGAATCCTTATAAGGGGGAGAGAATGTAATGCCCGCAAAAATCGGATTTTTATGACAATTAAATTTTTATTTGATTATGTGAATTAAATGAATTTAATTGATTTCTTTGTGAGTAAGCTATGTGAAGGTCGTTCTATGATCTAGAATGTGATAAAGTGGTTAGTATTCTGGCTACGTGTTAGAAATAGTTGTTTGGAATTTCCAAGACGATAATAATTGTTTTCTGAGAAATTTTCGTAAAAACACTATTCATCCGTTTCTGTTCGGGGAATTATTTTGAAATTTTCGAGAAACGCGTAATGATAGAATATCGTGACGAGTTGGAATATTTGATAATATTTCATTTATGGAAAACGCAATTTTCGCCTGCGGACTTAAAACCTAAGGGTTGAGTATATTGATTTCCGAGAAGGAAATAATATCGCAGAAGGAATGGCGTTAGGTTTAATTCAAGTGTTATACAATTGGTGATGCTAGTTGGTATCTATTTATAATACGTTGAGTAAATACGAGGTACAATACGATTATTGTAAGTATGGTATACGAAGGGAATACGTGAATTATACGTATAGAATACGATGCGTATCATAGGATTAATCTATGTATCAATGAGTAATTCACTTGTATTGGATTATGATTAGCCCAATCAATTGAATGACTAAGCCCAATGAGATGGATGGGTTAAGTCCAAGTCAAGGCCCAATCTTTATTTAGTTAAGCCCAATTCATTAAAACCGAACCGTGGGTCGAACCGGTGGGTCACCCAATGGGTAAAACCCATGAAGAAACCCATAGGATGTCACAAAGGAAGGTGGGCCGGCAACCTTGGTGTGGACTACAAGCATAAGGCTTGGTCACCAAGTATCTTACTTGGTGACCACACATGAATAGTAAGGAGGTGGGGTTTAATGTCCAAATTGCCCTCCATTCTCATTTCCTATAAATAAGAAGGCAAGGTTGGCCATTTGAGAGTTTTTCAATTACCAACCCAGATTATATTGAGAGAGAAAGATAGTTATACTTGCAAAATATACACTTTGGAAGCTTGATCTTAAAGTTTTCCAAGAAAGAAAACCAAGAGTTCTTAAGGTATAATCCTTACCTTTCATCTCCATCACTTTTAGATTTTCTTTAATTTTAGAGAATCATGAAGGGGTGGTATATGTCATGAATGAGAGATTAAAGATGACTTACCATAGATTCAATCTCTATAAGTCATGAGATTATAAAAATAATAAGGTTTGATATAGTTTTTGAACCATGAAAATATTGATAGTGGAGATCGATTGTTGATAAACGATTGAGCTCCATAAATACGTTAGTATATGCATCTTATTTGGTTAGGATGTAGATATGAAATCCATGGAGTATTCCATGTGATTTGGCTTAGAGAACTTTAGTAACGAAGTTATGGCGAATTCTACGGAAATAGACGTTAAACGTAGAAAACGTAGAAATTCTGGATTGGTAGTCAAAAGTTGCCGTGAGACTTAAAAACATTGGTTTTCAATGTCAACACGTGAGATAGGGTGATTAAGAGTTGTGGGTTCGAGAATCGTCGGATTCCGACTTAAAACGAAGAAAACGAGCATTGAACGCTCATTAACATTTTCGAACGTCTAGAAAATGAACTCCATAGTAAATTTTGAGTTATCGGATTTGAAAGTGTTGAATTCTTATATGAACGTGTAGGGTATGTCATTTATGACGTGTAGTCTTTTGAACGGACCAAATCGGGCTTATAACGAAGAAGTTACTACCAGAATTTCAACATGATTTTCAAAATTTTTGAGAATTGGCCGAGGTCCGAAGTCTTGTGGCTTTATTATAGTGTAAAAAGGCCATGCTTGCATGGCGCGATTATGGTAATGGAGAAAATAAAAAGGTCTGAGACTCGCGCCACACATACGAGAGTTTGTTCATGGACTCATGGCCACAAATGGCCAAGTCCGGCAAAATCTACGGAGAGTGGGCGCCAATAACATCACTAGAATGCTTCGATGTCGTGTGTACGCACATGAGTTCAAGGTTTTTGATAGTAACTTAGGTTTTAAACTTCAGTTATTTCAAGACCTACTTGAGTTGAGTTTATATACTCAAAGAAAGTACTAAGACTAATCCTATATTACCTATACTAAGGTATAGAGTATGAAACTTAGGAATGTAATGCATGTTAACAAGATATGTACAACGAACAAAGTTGGTACTTTATCAACGATGTTTGAGTCCGGTTAATAAACGTCAATAGAGTGATACACCAGGACGAAGGGTTATAAGTCATTTTGACTTTAATAAAGATATTAAGTTAACACAGACATAGAAGAGAAAGAAGCTTGTAGGAACAATGTGAATAGTTGTTTGATAGCTAATTACAGTGTGCTATGTGAACATATCATGTAGATTCTGTAAAGGCTGTGATCAGTCAAGTAAGTTATTTGAAGGCGCTGAAAGGCAAGTTTTCTTAACGCTGTCTGACTACCATGTTAGCCAAGTTTTATGTGATTCGTTGAACTGAATTGTAAGACTTGTTTTAAAGAAAGAGTTGATGCCATATTTTAACTTGGCTAGACTATTCGTAATATATAGATTGATTATTATTCATATCATTCTATATAGAAATGTTAACGCTATCCTATGCCAAGTAATTGGTACGGACGTGAAGGTAAGGTTTGTCTAAGAACAAACAAAAGTATTTTTCATCGATTATTCGATGGGCACGTGAGTTTGCCAAAAATATTAAACGTAAATACGTTTAATGAATGAGTGTTGATCAACATAGAGTACTATAGGCTGATCACATAGAAGTGCTCGTAAGTTATACGGATGAATGGCCTTAGTGTTGTGGACTCCTTTTCAAGTATAAAACCGAAATTTATCGCTCATGGTCTATCTATCGACCGGTTGTAATTCCTAATCTATTCTATTCTTTGGGAATTGATATTATGAACTGTTAAAGTATTATTGATTAGAATACTTCATAACTATTGTTCGATTATGTTGGAATTGTTGTATAATTCATGAATGTGGTATTCCTATTATCCTTGATTAAACTTACGAAATACATGCTCACTTCTTGCTTGAATTATATAACCGCATGACTAAAGATGAACGCATCTTTGTGAATGCTAAGAATGATAAGGGCAAAGATAAGATGGATGCTTAGGCATTGTGTAATAGTTTAGTAAGTTTGTATGTATTATACATTATGAACAATGAACGATGTAACCGGTTTATGAACCTGGGAAGGATTATACTTTGATTGTAATAAGAAGATAGTAATTACTTTCATTTTGTTGTATTTCAATGGAATGATTGTATGGATGTTAGTACAGTGGAGCACCATCTGTCGGGTTGGAAGATACCCGAATTTGGGGGCGTCACATCGAACTTCTTAGATAGCGCTGAATTCTGCGCTGCTATTGTCGTCACTCCATCTACCTCTAACACTCTGTGATGACCCGAAAATTCGGGTTGTCCAGAATTTAAGTTTAAAGAATTAGTTATTAATAAAATGAATTTTTATTAATAATATTATATGATATGTGTTTATTAATTGTTCTAGAACCTAGGATGATTAACTATGATGCCCCAAAAATAGGTATACATCACTTATTCTGAGTCGCCAAATACGTGGTACAGAAACAAATACAACTTCAGTAATACAATTATCGTACAAAATACGACAACACATATACTGTGAGTTTGAATACAAATATTGTCTAATAGACAGTATACAAACTCAAAATGAGTCCTCATAACAATTATTGATGCACTATTTTACAAAATAGTGAGGACTATTAAAACAACTATCTTGAATCATCACTCCATACCCCGGCTAGTTCCTGCTAAATTCTCTCATCCTGAGAAGTACAATGGAACAAAAAGGAAAAGGGTGACCTCAACTAGCCCAGTATAGAATATTATGACTAAGATAATATACAACAAATTATCATAAGTCTTCAACAGGGAAAAATCTGATTAAATATAATAGACAACAAGTTTTAGATCAACAACTGCAGCGGAAACATCAATCCATTACAAGAGTCAAGAGTAGAGAAAGAATTCTACTATCTTCTAAGATTTAAAAGTCCATCATCAATATTTTATCCCTGTAACATCAATCAATATACATCTTGAATCAAATATTCATCTTTGCATTACAGGCCAAAGATATTCATTTGTATCACCAGTTGGTCATGTTCATCTCAACACCTGTTCATCTTTGCACTACGGGCCAAAGATATTCATTAGGTAATCATTCATCTTTGCACTACAGGCCAAAGATATTCAGTAATATCATTATTTAGGACTGAGGATGATGAAAAATATCTTAAAGAAAAGGAATCCAGTAAGACAAAAGGAAAAATATTAGGGATTCGTATTACAGTTTATCCAAGTTCAATAATACTCCAAAATAACCAATTGTGAAGCAGAATTCAAAAATAAAGATCAAAACATGGATACAATCAAAGATAGTAACCATAATAAACATCTTGGACAAAAAGGAGAAAAATTCATTTTTCGGTTAATAGTGTTGTATTCGTGAATAGTGCCGTATACGTGAATAGTAACCCCGACACAAAAAGGTAGAAATTCCACAATAAATTCTATACCAATATTTCGGTATAATGATATTGAAAGAATAACATCATTAGAAAGAAAATAACATCCCTTACCTCAAAATATCAAGATTTTCGATCGAAATATCGATATATAAGGTCGAAATCAAGGAAATTTGCACTGATGAATAGCAACTCACAAAGTATCTAAATACTCACAAAATACGCTCGATAATATAGAGAGAGAAAGAGAGAAAACTTATTTCTGGTGTGATTTTCAATTCTAACTAAGCACCCTATTTATAGAAAAATGCTTAGAACGCCATAGCAGACTAACCTGCTACCTGATGGCTTTACCTACTACTATTCAAGTCCACCACTTTTGAAAATGAATTCCAGCACATTTCATTACTCACCAACCAAAAGTGGGGCCCACCATATTTTTAATAAAAACATTTTATTTTCTGAAACTTTATTAATTCATAATAAATAGCCCTTTTATCAGAAAAATTTGAATCTCATGTTCTTTCCATAGGAAATTTAATTCTCTACAACTTTGTAAGTTTAAATTTTTTCAAATTCCAAACGAAAAATGACTGAAATCCACATACGGACGATTTTCAAAACCTACATTCCGACAAAATACTGATAAAACACCTCAGCATTAATTCCTTCATTTATAACCACATTAAATAAATATATCCATCATTTATATTCACATAAAATAAATATTTCCTTATCATATAAATCAATAACTAATTATTCACAAATAATATTACAGAATCATAATTATGACAACCACGTCGTTCCTAGGAAAGAGGGGGCTTTCCGATAAGAATTTCTCCTTATTGGGGCGCAATTAGGTGACCAAACCCCTTTCCTAGATAGAACTTGCTTAGACATTGCCAATAATGCTATCTAAAAATATTATTCAAATAATATGAATTATTGATCTGATAATGGAGATAATGTCCAGTGATAATTATTGAAACAACAATAATATAAAATATCAACGCAACAATTATTGAACCAAGAAAATAAAATATTTAACAAGAATTATCGTGAATAATTATTGAGTAGTGATTTCACGTAAGAATCAATAATTTCAAAAAATATTGTGTAATAACGTGTGCTATCGCGTGCAACCACGCCAGACATCAGATTTTAACCATTGGGTATTCCAATGTTGTTATTCAGTAACCATTACGTCGTTATTTATAAAAACTAAAACTGGTCATTTTTTTCATCCGACAGTTATCCGTTATGGGGCCCACAAATGGTTGCGCCATCGTACGTGTGACGCCCCTAAATCCGGGTCTCTTTCAACCTGACATATGGTGCTCCACGGTGCTACAGTTCACACAAACATTCAATCAATATGCCTCAAAAGAACGAATATGCCTTATATATATTCCAAAACAGTTCTACCATTTCCCAGGTTCTTTATAACCGTTACATTTGTTCTTGTCATAATATCAAATATTATCATTACAAACCTATACTATTACATATGTAATCTACAAGTTCGCTTTATCCTACACTTTATCCTTGACGAATCATGCGGTCCATTCGGTCTAAGCTGCATTCATATGGTTCAAGCAAGAGTGAACATAACAAGCTCAGCAAGTACAACAATTTCATTTTAAAAGCATGCTTGCAACATATGAATCATATATCTCTAGTAACTAGATATTAGTTACGAAGTACTATCAATAACTTAAAATAGCATTCATTTTCCTTCAAAACGTTTTATCATAACAATATTCAGTAAAACACCAAATCTGGTCCAAGACCATGAGCGTTTCATAATTTCTTTGAAAAGGACAACCCGACACGAAGTCCATAAGTCCGACATATCTTACGAGCACTTCTAGGTGATCAGCCTATAGTACTCTATGTTGATCAACACTACATCCATTAAACGTGTGTACGTTTAAGTTGTGGCAACCTCACGTGCCCATCGAATACTCGATGAAAATATATTTGTTTATTCATATTTAGGCTTACCTTGAATCTGTACCAAACAATTGGCGTAGGATAGTGTTATCAATTCTATATGGAAAACTTGTAAAGAAATCAATCAACTCTTTCGTAAAACCATTCATGCATTTTATAACTTGAATCATTTGAAAACTTGACTAACACGAAGGTTAGACAAGCGTTTAGAAAAACTTGCCTTCAGCGTCTCCTACAGTAAAATTACGTTTCCTTTGAATCTTTATGGTCTCTACAACACATAACCACATAACATACCACATTAGGTCATGAATGAACATACATATTCCTTAAAGAATCTTACCCTTCTTCTCAATCTAATTACGTATTAGATTTGTTATTTATTGGTTCCGGCTTTCCGTCGTTCTTTTACATCGTTCTTATCAACTTCTTTCCTTTCCATAACTTAATTGAAATTATTCCATTATTACAACTCGATTTGAGTTAATTGCCTTTCATCGCGGCTTACTAACTTTATTATTAATCGAAACTCGATCGTCATTGGTTTAGTACACTTATTGCACATCGTTCACGTTCACATTCAATTAACTTTCTTTAACTCTAAGTGATCACACTTGAGTTTTAATTATGACTTAACAATATTTTATTAAGTCCCTTAGTTCGTTACTAAACAATTTCCCTTCATCTTCTACTTGAAACCATACTTTTATGTCTAACTTTTAAGGCTGGCGCTGTTGCGCCAGCGTTGCTTTGTTATGCCGCGATGTGGCGTCGCCTATTAGGGCTTAAAAACCGGACTCGGCGCTGCGGTGCGAGTCGTTTTGTTACATGTCGTATTGCAGCACGTTTTAGGGGACTATATTACTTTGGTTGCCAAGGCGCGCCAATCATTTAGGCTTGGAGTCGCGCCGCGGCGCGGACTCTGAGCCACATAAACTTTGACAGTTTTTTTCAAATTTGTGAGATTCCCGAACTCGTAACTTCTTTGTTATAAGTCTGAATTAGATCGTTCAAGAGCCTACGGTTCACAAATCACATACTCTATGTGGTCATGCAAGAATTTTATCAATTCGACTTCGTTTGCTAAAATTTTACCTATTAGTCCATTTTAACGAAAACGATAAACGTTGGTGAACGTTCAACGCTCGTTTCTTCGTTCTAAGTTGGAATCCGGCCATTTTCGAGTCCGCAACTCTATAATGCCAAATAAGACTTGTCTCCATTTAAACCCAACGTTTCCAAGCTCAATATCAAAATTCGACTTCCATCCCGAGAATTTCACGAATTCGACGATTATCGTCCAATCGCATTAATTCCGGAAAAACTTCGTTACTTGAGATTTTTAAACCATTTCAATTGGATTCAATCCATTATACTAACATCTTGACATACATGCTTCATTAACTTATAAACATGATAAGTTATTACTAGTTCTTTGTAAATTTGCAACTAATGAAATTATAAATTACTTACGTTTCCATTTCTCATGACTTAGGATAGTTTATGTCTTCTAAACATTATTCTTGCATCTTGCTAACATACTAACTTCATTTATGTAATCATGTTACAAGTTCATATACGTGCATTATAAGTTCATAACTAATTTATGATTGAATTACTTATTCATTACCTATACGGCCTAATTCCATTGACTATCCCATTCCTTTACTTCTTAGCATACATGAACCACCATTCATCCCTTCTCTAACAATGGAAGAAAAGAGAAACATGGTTCAAGTTTACTTACCCTTTGATGATCACTTGATAAGCCTTAATCTTCTTCTTACTTTTTCTCTCAAACCAATAAGCTATAAGTTGTTGGTGGAAAATCTAACAAGGGAAGTCTAACTTTATACGTGCTTATTCTCTCAAGCAAATAAGCTCTCAACTTATAAGTTGGATGAAATGAAACAACCAAACAAATGAATCCAAGCTTGCTATTTATAGGACTTCTAAGGTTAGGGTAGTTTAGTCTTTTAGGCCATTCCACCTCCTTACTATTCATTACTTGCTCTCCACAACACTTAGTCACCACACTTTTTGCTTAGCTATTAAGTTAACTTGTCTAGCACCTAACTTATCCTTTACTTAACCCTTAAGTCTACTTGCTTATCACTCTTGTTTCTTGGTCACCAAGATCACCCATGTGATCATGGCTTGCTCCATGGATCAACCTTGCTTTGGACTTTAATTTTTAATTAATCTCATCTTATACTTTGGGCTTACATTAACAAATCTTTGGGCTTTACTTTACAAACACTTAAACTTGAACATTTAATTCTATTGGACTTTATAATAACCAATATTTGGTTTTAACATTAGTTCACATTGGGCTTAACCATTTTCATACTTGGCTAACATAATACTTAACAAATCCTACAAGTTCCTTTCTTTTGGCTTAAAGCCTTATAACGTATTATTTACGTATAATTCTCGTATTCTACTCATATACTTATTCATCATATATGATATACCATCTTCCATACATACTCGTTTAATACATCGTATCATACTCGTATTCATTACTTTGTACAATACCTACGTAATATACGATCATCACTTTAATTTACTATACGCATTTAAATTCCTTCTCGCAAATCCCTTTCTTATAACCATTAGGTTTTAAGTCTACATGCGAAATATTACGTTTTCCATAACTGAAATATTATTGGATATTCCATCTTACCTTGATATTCTATCGTTACGTATTTCTCGAAATTTCAAAAATAATTCCCGAGCAGAAATGCGTGAATAGTATTTTTCAGAAAATTTCTCAAAAAGCTTTTATTTTCGTCTTGGAAATTCAAACACTTTAATTCTATCACGTAGCCAAAATCCTACGACATTCTGATATATTTAGGTCATAGAACGGCCTTCAATTAGCCTGCTCCCATAAATAATCAATTAAATTCATTTAATCTGTATAATTAAATAAAATTTTATTCTTCTAAAAATTCGTTTTTCTCTGGTGTTACAGTACAAATATTCCCCGATAGAAAGAATATTCCACGACCAAACAAATATTCCCCGACAAAATGAATACTTTATAACCATTTGCTTATTTTGCAAAATTTGCACATTTCACCCATAACCAAAGTATTATATCAAATTATTATTCAAAATAATAAATAGAGGAAATTTGATTTTATTCATTAAAAATTTTGGGTCTTACAACCTTCCCTTCTTATGAAATTTTGTCTTCGAAATTGACGTACGTACCTGGTGTTTCGAAAAGGTGAGGATACCTCGCTTTCATTTCTGATTCCAATTCCCAGGTCATTTCTTCAATAGCATGGTTTCTCCATAACACCATAACTTGTGGTATAACCTTGGTGCGTATGACATGCTCTTTTCTATCCAAGATCTTAATAGGTACCTCCTCGTACATTAAATCTTCGACTATCTCGTCCGGTTCTAACTTAATAATGTGGTTCGGGTCTTTCACATATTTACGAAGCATAGATATGTGAAAAACATTATGACCACGAGATATGCTTGGAGGTAATGCGAGTCTATATGCCACATTTCATATTCGGTCAAGAATCTCAAACGGACCAACAAATCTTGGATTGAGCTTTCCTCTCTTCCCAAATCTTGTAACTCCCTTCCATAGAGCAATACGTAACAATATGTGATCCCCGATATTAAATTCTACGTCCTTTCGATGAAGATCCGCATAACTCTTTTGTCGATCATGTGCTGTTTGTATACGTTGTCAAATCGTTTGGATCTTTTCTGTAGTTATGCGTACCAATTTTGGTCCCAATAATGTTGCTTCTCCCACCTCATCCTAGCATACTGGAGAGCGACACTCTCATCCATACAATGCTTCAAATGGAGCCATGCCTATACTTGCCTGATAACTGTTGTTGTAGGAGAATTCCACCAATGGTAGATACTTATCCCAACTCCCTTTGAAATCTAGGACACAGAGTCTTAATATATCTTCAAGAGTTTGAATAGTCCTCTCTGATTTCCCGTCTGCTTGAGGATGGTATGCGAATCGAATCAGAATGCGTGCCCATAGCTTTCTGCAAGCTAACCCAAAATCGTGAAGTGAATCTTGGGTCATGATCCGAAACTATGGATACTGGCATGCCATACAATCTCACAATCTTATTTACGTACATACTAGCAAGACGTTCAAGGGAATAAGTCTCCCGTATAGGCAAGAAATGGGCAGACTTGGTTAATCTATCAACAATAACCCAAATTGCATATATGCCTTGAGAAACCTTGGGAAAACTCGTAACGAAATCCATAGTAATGTGTTCCCACTTACATTTCGAAATCTCAAGTGGTTGCAATGGACCCTTTGGCACTTGATTCTCTACCTTTACACGTTGACAAGTTAAATACCTCGAGATAAACTCCACGATCTCTCTATTCATATTGTTCCGCCAAAATGTATGTCGAAGATCATGATACATTTTGGTAATCCCAGGATGGATTGCAAATTGTGTGCCTCCATCATGATTCTATGTTTCAAGTCAGAATTGTTAGGAACACAAAGTCTGGAGTTAACTCGAAGTATTCCTTCTTCATCAATTCTTGCTTCTGGAATAGCACCTTCTTGCACTTTCTTCTTCATACGCATCAACTCCATATCCGTAGCTTGAGCAGCTTTAACTTTATCAATTAAAGTCGGTTCTACTCGTATATTTGATATCATCACGTGGGTACTTGGAGCCTTTACCTATATCTCCAGCCTTTGCAGGTCATACAAAATGGACCTTTGTGTTAACAACATTGCACTCGTACCCGCATATGATCTTCTACTAATTGCGTCAGCTACCACGTTTGCTTTTCCAGGATGATATTGGAAGATGTGATTGTAATCTTTCAATAGCTCGAGCCAACGTCGTTTCCGCATGTTGAGTTCCTTTTGGGTGAAGAAATATTTGAGGCTTTTATGATCTGTATAGATCTCCACTTTCTCCCCATACAGGCAGTGTCTCCAGATCTTTAATTTGAAAACGATCAGAGATAAATATGTAAGACCAAAATTTTTAAATAAAAGGAATTTCCTTTATTTATTATTTTGAAATAGTAAGGGTTGATTTGATTAATGTGGATAGTTAAGGGTTAAATACGCAAATATTTCAAAATAAGTAAGTGGTTATAAAATATTCATTATTTACGGGGAATATTCGTTTGGTCGTGGAATATTCGCATCTTTGTCGGAGAATATTCGCATTGACTCAAGCAAACCATGTGTGGGCCCCATAACGGAAAGTGATTGGATGAAGAAACGACAAATATAAGTTGTTTTTAAATAACTACAGTAGTTGTTACCAAGTATTATCTTGTTGGAATACCCGGTGGTTAAAACACACTAATACGCCGTTGTCAACAAAAGAGTAGCACCAGATTGCACCAATTATTGATTCTTACGAAGAAGGCACTACTCAATAATGGTTACGTGAATTTATCGCTCAAAGATTTTATTGAGTTAATAATTGTCTGCGTTGATATATTATATTGTTGTTGTTTCAATAATTGTCATTACACAAAGATTTTTCATTATCGAAGCAATAATTCATATTATCCGAATAATATTATTAGATAACATTATTGGCAATGTCTAGAAAGTTACGCCTAAGGAGAGGTTTGGTCATCTAATTGCGCCAAGAAGAAGAAATTCTTATTGGAAAGCCCCCTTCCTGAACCGCCTCGGTTGTCAATATTGTGATTCGTAATATTATTTGTGAATAATTAATTATTGATTTATATAATGAGGAAAATATTGATTTTATGTGGATATAGATGGAGAAAATTTTAAAATGACAATTGTTGAAAATTAATATTTTATCTTTTCTCGATAAAATAATTCATTTAAATATATTATTTTAATAATATATTAACTGTTATATTTTTACAATGAATGTGGGATATATGAGTATATGAGGAGGAAGAGTATTTTTGTGGCATTAAATGTTTAACACATGTTTTGTGTGTTGGTGGACACAATTATTAATAGAAATTTGATTATAATTGGTAAAATCACCCGTTTGTGGATTTCGGTCAATTTCTATTTGGAATTTGGAAAACCTTCTTCTGCAAAGTTGTAGAGAATTGAATTTCCTATAAAAACTCATGAGATTCGAATTTTCTGATGAAAGGGCTATTTATTATGAATTATTGAAGTTCAAGTTCAAATAATTGATTTTGGGAGTTTAAATTATTTTTGTTAAGAAAAACGTTTTTTGTATTTTTTTGGACATCATTAACATGTGTGGCTGGTGTTTTGACCAAAAGGTGGGCTAAGGAAAATTTGTATAATTATATTAATATTATATTAAATTTTCGCTTTGGTGTTCTAAGCATTTTCCTATAAATAGGTGCTTAGGTTAGAATTGAAAATCACACCGTAAACTCAAGTTTTCTCTCTTTTTCTCTCGATATTTTGAGCGTATTCTTGTGAGTATTTTGAGTATACTTTGAGTATTGATATACTGTTGCAAGTTCATTCGGCGTTATTCCAATGTAAGTAATCGCTTCTCGAGGTAAGTGGATATTATTTTTTTTCAGAATGATATTATTTCTTCAATATCATTATAATCGAAATGTTGATCCAAGTTTTTATCAAATTTGGAACTTTTTCATGTCGGGGTTACTATTCATGGGTTACTATTCATGAGTTACTATTCACGAAGTTACTATTCATGAAGTTACTATTCACGAGTTACTATTCACGAAAGTACTATTCATGAAGCGTGAAGATGTTTTTGTGGAATTTCTATCTTTTGGTGTCTGAGTTACTATTCACGATATTCACGGACTATTCACGATACTAAGACTATTCATAGAAAAATAAATTTTTTTTTTTTTGTCCAAAATATCTATTCGGATACTAGCTCGATTGTATAAATGTTTTGATCATTCTTGAATTTTACACCACTATGATTATTTTTGAGGTATTTTTGGACGTGGATAAAACCAAGTACTAATCCTTAATCCTTAATCCTTGTCATTTTGTTTCACTTTGGATTCGCTTTCTTTAAAAATATTTTTCATCATCCTCGCCTTAAATGATGATATTATGGAATATCTTTGGCCCGTAGTAAAGATGAATGATTTCTTAAGAATATCTTTGGCCCAGTGGTGCAAAGATGAATGATTTTCAAGAATATCTTTGGCCTCAGTAGTGCAAAGATGAACAGTGTTTAAATGAACATGACTAAATCGATGAATATCTTTGGCTCAGAGTGCAAAGTTGAATATTTGATTCCAGATGTATATTGATTGATGTTACAGGATAAAAGATAGACGATGAACTTTAAATTCATACATAGAAGATAGTAGTTTGCATTCTCTACTTAACTCTTCTAATGAATTATTATTTCATTGCTAATATTGATTTAAAGTTTGTTGTCTATTGTATTCTATTAGATTTTTCCTCGTTGAAGACTAACGATAATTTGTTGTATATTATCTTAGTCATAATATTCTTTATCGAGCTAGTTGAGCTCACCCTTTTCCTTTTTGTTCCATTTTTCTCGTGGAGGCGAGAATATAGCGAGTATTTAGCCTGGGGTATGGAATGAAGGTTTTAGAAAGGATTGTTTAGTAGTCCTCACCATTTTGTAAAATAATGTATCAATAAATGTGATGAGGATTTATTTGAGTATAGATATTGTCAGAAGATAATATTTGTATTCAAACTCACAGCTTTTACCGTTGTAATAATAAAGTTGTAGTTGTTTCGCACTCACGTATTGACAACTCGTAATAGGTGATGTATACCTATTTTGGGGGGCGCCACGATTGGTATCGAGCTTAGGATATGATCTCTGGCATGAGATCGGGAATAGAACTAGGAGGGAGAGACGAGTAAATCCTTCGCTAGTGTGTCCTACCTAAGCTTATTTGTTAGTTAGTTGGTCAAGATATAGGGATATTATGTGATATATTGATTTCCTTAATTAACCCTTGTTTTATGATGATATTTGAGAATGTCGACCGAGAATATTAATGATGGAGTAAATGAGACCGTGGAGATGCTCTGATTTACCAACGAGAGAGAACGTGGCAACAGTCGGCAATGTACTCCCGTGAACAACACCATTGCTGAGCGAGATGATGAACGAGGGGATGTTTAGAAGTTTTTTGCAGTTCATGCAAAATCAGACGAGGGAAACTCGTGTTCAAAATACAGGAGGAAATGATAGCAATTCACGGGTTGTCACAGCCAAGCAGTTTAAAGAGTTGGGACCACCAGAATTTAAGGGAAAGCCAGATCCGATCATGGCGGAAGCATGGGTCAAACAAATTACCAAGATATTCGATGTCTTGGGATGCACGGAGGAACAGAAGGTTCCATTCGCCACCTTTATGTTCCGTGGCGAAGGCGACTCATCGGTGGGAGTCTGTGAAGCGCACTCCATCAAACCCGCACTTTCGGTATGTCTTGGGAGACGTTTCAGAAAGCTATTTAATGACAAATACTTTCCCGAAAGTGTTTCGCTATATATGAAGGAAGTGGAGTTCATCGATTGGAACAAAACAACATGACGGTGTCTCAAAGACGAGGCAAAGTTTGCAGAGTTATCCGTGTTTGCACCTCATTTGGTGGAGAATGAGGAACGATGACGCGGATGTTTCTTAGAGGTTTGAAACCCTAAGATACGTCAAGATCTCATTTCTCATAAATTTTCTCTTTATTCGGATGTTGTAAGCAGGCTCAATTATTAGAGCGAGATAACTAGTACGGCCAACCGAGGGACCACAACCAGGATCGATCGTAGATAGCAATCAATGTAATAATGATAACTCATGAGAAAGAAAGCAGACGGATTGAAATGGTAACCACTCGGTGGTAATCATGGCCATGAAAATAGAAGAAGCGAGTCGGGGAGATTTTAAAAGAGGAGATTTAATAAATGAATTATGTGAAGATGACAAGTAAGAAGAAGAATCGGTTCTAAGGGAGAACGACCACCACCGGCCATATGCTACAAATGCGAAAAGAGGGACATATCGGTCAAACCGCCCACAATGATTCAAGGTATGCTATAATTGTGGAAAGGAAGGACATATCGCTCGAGATCAGACAAGAGCGAAAACCTAGTTCAATGGGGACGGTGACTCAAAAGATCGTCCCGTAAAAGTCAAAGTCAACGATTAGGGAAGAGCGTTTGTTGTGATCGGTCATAATGCGAGAACCCAAACGAGGTGATCACGGAGTTAAAGGTCCAACTACTGTGAATTGTTGGACATCGGTTTCATCGCCCTAGTACATCTCCTTGGGGTGCTCTGCTTTTATTCAGTAAAGAAGAAAGACGGAGTATGCGACTTCAGTATTGACTATCGGGAATTGAACCATGTCACCATCAAGAATAGGTATCCTCTACCTCGTATTGATGACTTGTTTGACCGATTGCTGAGAGGGGCACAATTCTTTTCAAAAATCGATCTTCGATTCGGATATCATCACCAAGATTAAAATCGAGGATATTCCAAAGCGCCTTCGTAACTCGGTATGGGCATTATGAATTCTTAGTCATGTCTTTCGGACTAACTAATGCTCTCGCTGGCTTTCATGGATATGATGAACCGAGTATTCAAGGAATATTTGGATCAATTCGTTGTTGTCTTTATTGATGACATCCTCATATATTCCAAAAGCCGTGAAGATCATGAACACCATTTGAAGTCGGTACTCCAAAGGCTTCGTGAAAACCAACTATATGCCAAATTGAAGAAATGTGAGTTCGGCTCGAGGAAGTAGCATTCCTTGGGCACGTGGTGTCAAAACATGGAGTATCCGTTGATCCGGTGAAGATTGAAGCAATACAAAGTTGGGAGCAACCAAGAAGTCGATCAAGTACGTAGTTTTTGGGCTTAAATTTGGTTATTATCGGAGATTCGTGGAAGGATTTTCTCGAATCGCTACTTCATTAACCCAAACTAACTCGGAAGGATACAAAATTCGTTTGGAGTGAAGAATGCGAGAAGAGTTTCCAAGAGCTTAAGAGGAGACTTATTTTAAGACTTTTTCTAACAATACCATCCGGTTCGGATGGATTTGTTATCTACAAATGATGCTTCGTGCAAAGGGTTAGGATGTGTTCTCATGCAACGTGGGAAAGTCATAGCCCATGCCTCATGACAACTTAAAGAGTATGAGAGGAATTATCCTACTCATGATCTAGAGTTAGCGCAATGATCGTTCAAGCGCTTAAAAATATGGAGGCACTATCTATATGGGGAGAAAGTGGAGATATATTCGGACCATAAAAGCCTTAAATATTTCTTCACTCAAAGAGAACTCAACACGCGGCAATGACGCTGGCTCGAACTATTGAAAGACTACGACCACACTATTCAATACCATCCCGGTAAAGTTTAACGTGGTAGGCGACGCATCGAGTAGAAGATCATATGCGGAACGAAAAGCGATGATGTCAAGTATACGACAGAGCCAACTTTAATAGAAAAGTTAAGGTTGCTCAAGCCACCCAATCTTGAAATGATGCGCGTATGAAGAAGAAAGTACAAGAAGGAGCTATTCCTAAGCGAGAATTGATGAAGAAGGAATACTTGAGTCCACTCTAGACTTTGTGTTCCTAACGACTCGATTTGAAGTACAAGATTATGATGGAGGCACACAACACGCCATTTGCAATCCATCTGGAAGTACTAAAATGTATCGTGATCTTCGACATACATTTTGGTGGAACAATATGAAGAGAGAGATTGCAAAGTTTATCTTGATGTGTTTAACTTGCCAACGTGTAAAGGCGGAGCATCTTGTACCTAAGGGTCCGTTGCAGAACCACTTGAGATTCCGGAATGGAAGTGGGAACACATTACTATGGATTTCACATCTTGGTCTTCCTACGGTTTCTCAAGGCATCAATGCTATTTGGGTTATTGTTGATAGATTAACCAAGTCTGCTCATTTCTTGCCGTCACGGAGACTTATTCCTGAACGCCTTTGCTAGTATGCACGTGAATGAGATTGTGAGGTTGCATGGCATGCCTCAGTATCTATAGTTTTCGGATCGTGACCCAAGATTCACTTCAAGATTTTGGGTTAGCTTGCAAAAAAGCTATGGGCACGGATTTGCGATTTAGTTCGCATACCATCCCCAAACCAGACGGACAATCAGAGAGGACTATTCAAACTCTTGAAGATTTATTAAGACTCGTGTCTTAGACTTCAAGGGTAGTTGGGATAAGTATTTACCATTGGTGGAATTCTCCTACAACAACAGCTTATCGTGCAAGTATAGGTGTGGCTCCATTCAAGCATTATATGGACGAAAATGTCGTTCTCCAATATGTTGGGATGAGGTGGGTGAAGCAACATTGTTGGGACCCGAAGTTAAGTACGTATGACTCACCGAAAAGATCCAAATGATTCGACAACGATATACAAAGCGGCACAAGATCGACAAAAGAGTTATGCGGATCTTCATCGAAAGGACGTGGAATTTAATGTAGGGGATCATGTATTGTTGCGAGTTGCTCCATGGAAGGGAGTTACAAGATTTGGGAAGAGAGGAAAGCTCAATCCACGCATTTATTGGTCCATTTCAAATTCTCGACCGAGTAGGAAATGTAGCCTATAGACTTGCGTTACCTCGAAGTATGTCTCGTGTTCATAATGTGTTTCACATATCCGCATTTCGTAAATATGTGAAAGACCCGAACCACGTTATTGAGTTAGAACCAGGACGAGATAGCCAAGACTTAACGATGAGGAGGTACTGTCAAGATCTTGGATAGGAAGGAGCATGTCCTACGCAAGAAAGGTCATACCACAAGTTAAAGTTTTGTGGAGGAATCATGCTATAGAGGAAATGACTGGGAATTGGAAAGCGAAATGAAAGCGAGGTATCCTCACCTTTTGAAAACACCAGTACGCACGTCAATTTCGAGGACTTAAATTTCATAAGGAGGGAGGTTGTAAGACCTCAAATTTTTAAATAAAAAGGAATTTCCTTTATTTATTATTTTGAAATAGTAAGGGTTGATTTGATTAATGTGGATAGTTAAGGGTTAAATACGCAAATATTTCAAAATAAGCAAGTGGTTATAAAATATTCATTATTTTCGGGGAATATTCATTTGGTCGTGGAATATTCGTCATCGTTGGGGAATATTCGCATTACTGCCAAGCGAAATGTGTGGTCCCCATAACGGAAAGTGATTGGATGAAGAAAACGACAAATATAAGTTGTTTTAAATAATCAGCAGTAGTTGTTATCAATTAATCTTGTTGGAATACCCGGTGGTTAAAACACACTAATGTCGCGTTGTTGAACAAAGGTATACCTGTATTGCACCAATTATTGATTCTTACGAAGAAGGCACTACTCAATAATGGTTACAGTAATTATTATTCAAGATATTTTATTGAGTTAATAATTGCCGCGTTGATATTTTATATTATTGTTGTTTCAATAATTGTCATTACACGTATTTTTCATTATCGAAGCAATAATTCATATTATCTGAATAATATTATTAGATAACATTATTGGCAATGTCTAGAAAGTTCATCTCAAGGAGAGGTTTGGTCATCTAATCAAGGCCACCAAAGAAGAAGAAATTCTTATTGAAAGCCCCTCTTCTCGAACCTGCTGGTTGTCAATATTGTGATTCAGTAATATTATTTGTGAATAATTAATTATTGATTTATATAATGAGGAAAATATTGATTTTATGTGGATATAGATGAGAAAATTTTTAAAATGACAATTGTTGAAAATTAATATTTTATCTTTTTTCGATAAAATAATTCATTTAAATATATTATTTTAATAATATATTAATTGGTTATATTTTTTACAATGAATGTGGGATATATGAGTATATGAGGAGGAAGAGTATTTTTGTGGCATTAAATGTTTAACACATGTTTTGTGTGTTGGTGGACACAATTATCGACCGAAATTTGATTATATTTGGTAAAATCACCCGCTTGTGGATTTTGGTCAATTTCTATTTGGAATTTGGAAAAACCTTCTTCTGCAAAGTTGTAGAGAATTGAATTTCCTATAAAACTCATGAGATTGAATTTTCTGATGAAAGGGCTATTTATTATGAATTATTGAAGTTCAAGCTCAAATAATTGATTTTTGGGAGTTTAAATT